>JAXIVH010000002.1:2830128-2896720 GCA_036785325.1 Urophycis tenuis | reverse complement strand
CCCAGCAGGCCTAACCGCGATGCTATGAGTCATCTTTAGTCGACGTCCGTTTGCCGCACGGGCGCCCCCGTCCCCATCATAAGCTCTAACTCTCTTCTAAATATAAATATATATTTTAGAGGAAGTAAATGGTCAGCTATATATGAAAGATATAAGTTATATCTCAGGACAAAGTCTGCGATGGCCTCGCCGTTGAAAGTGTGCATAGTCGGCTCAGGCAACTGGTGAGTTGGCCAAGGCTGTCAAAACCTCCTGAGATCCTGTTTAAGTTGTCATGTTATTATCATGGTTTTAGCATAGCTTTTATCACGTCATCATGGTTATTATCATGGCAACATATATAATTTCTATATTGCATATGGTTTTATGTAATATGCATTATTACACAAGTTTAATTGAGATCACAAGAATGTTTGTCTTTAACTTAACTGTAGCCTACATTCATCATTCATTCATTTCATATGTTGGACCTGGTTAAAATGTGTAAGGCTACCGTTTAAAAGGTAAACATGATGATGCAAGTCTACTGCAGCATGTAATAAACTGATGCAAGTGTACTACATGCTACAACATTTCCACCGATACAACCATTCTGCAGCTGCTGTAGGTCAGATTTTGATTAATAATCTGAGTGTAATTTGTTAGCAATTGTCAGTGTCATCATTGTGAACGAAGCAGAGGAGATTCACTGGCTCCTCCTCCTCCTCCTCCTCCTCCTCCGCCTCCTCCTGTGGTTGCCACGGTTACAGGGGCTCGGCCATAGCGAGGATCATCGGGGGCAACGCGGGGTCTCTGCAGCGCTTCGCCACCACGGTCAGGATGTGGGTGTTTGAGGAGCAGGTCAACGGCAGGAAGCTCTCTGACATCATCAACACGGAGCACGAGAACGTCAAGTACCTGCCGGGGTTCAAGCTGCCAGAGAACGTGGTGGGTGGGGCTGCAGGGGGCTTTCCACCAAGACTGACCTGTCCTCTGTCTGTCTCCTGTCTGTCTGTCTGACCGTCTTTGCCTCAGCCTGTCTTTGCTGTAAGCTCTCTGTGTCTGACCGACTGCTGCAATGAACCGGTGGAAAAGTGTGCAGTCTGCCTGTATGAGCGTAGCATGATTTGGTCGTTGGGCCTTAGAATCAATATTGTCTTTGCGCATTCACAAGAACTACACAACGAAATGAGTTTTCTGCCGGACAGCCCAGTGGGCACAGACAGGAGTATTAACCTGTCGTGTTTGTCTTCATGGTCTTACTGGTGTGGGAGGAAACCAGAGCAAACCCACATGAACACAGAGAGAACATAGACGCCCCCCTCCCAGAGGTTCAGACCCAGGCCCTTCTCTCTGTGAGGCAGCCCAGGTAGCCCCCCTGTGTCCCCCTGCCTGCAGTGTGCTGATGCTGCTCTGGTTCCAGGAGTCCATTATGAGTGTTCCCTGGTGTTCTCATACACACCACAGTACTCTGCTGTGCGTCGCCCTCTGGTCCCCCACCTCCCTCTACACCTCTATGCATTTACCTTTTGCCCAGCGTTTCTCAGCCTGGTTAAGCAAGGCCCTCGCCTCCATCTTTGTCGCTGTCTATCTGCCCCTCTCGCTCTCTGTGTGTACCTCCATCTCTCTGTTTACCTCTCTCTCCCTCGGTCTGTTTACCTCTCCCTCTCCCCCTCGCCCCGTCCTCCTCTCCAGGTTGCCATGCCGACGCTGTGCGATGCCGCGGAGGGGGCCGACCTGCTGGTGTTCGTCGTCCCTCACCAGTTCATCAGGAAGCTGTGTGATGAGATGGTGGGGCGCGTGTCGGCCAGGGCCCGAGGAATCACACTGATCAAGGTAACGCTGGCCAGGACTGTAGGCTGAAATGACACTGTATTAATGACACACTGACGCACTGTATTAATACCACACTGTAGTAATCCCGGAGGAACAAAGATGACTTCACCCAGGTAACCACACTCCTGGAGAAATGAAAAGATAATACACCAACAAATCATCATACATCATATTATATTTTGGAATGTGGAAATGAAGAATGATTGAGCCTCTCTGGGTTTTAAAGGATGCAGCATACGAACAGGTGGTTGTATTTGCCTGTCATCACTTTGGTGAACATTTCGACGTTGCCTAAATGTCTGTCCTTCTGTCATTTTCAAACACTGCTGAGAATGTTCTCAAACTAAATGTTTCTGAAAACAAAAATGAGGTCATATGTGTGTGTGATGAGGAATCAGTGAAGCTTGTGTAAACCTCCGCAGACAAAATAGCGAAAAGGCCCAGAGGACTACTTCTTCCATTAGTTGTGATGTGGCTGTAATAACACGCCGAGCCTTCCCCGGCCCGCTGGGCCTGTCTGCAAGTGGGCCGGGTTATTACCAGAGTCTGAATGCTGTCTAGATCAAAGCCATGACAACACAGACTGCTTTGTACCCCTCTCTGCTTCTCTCTCGCCGCTATTAGGGATACTAAACCCACGCCCCTCACCAAGTAAAAAGGCTGCTTTTTGTGTGTGTGTGTGTGTGTGTGTGTAAAACCTTAAGTGAAGCTGTGTGTAGGCTTATTTTTGAAACGGTGATGACCAAACATGGCCATCCTGCTGTATTATATCCATTACTGAGTAAATGCAGCAATGGATGGATTCCCATGATGCATCTGGTTCAGCTTTCAGAGCCATATCTGGGTTAAACATGACCTCATATGATGCGTTCCAGCTACAGCCAAAGTAAGCATAATCAGCTCAGCTGGGTTTATCTGAATGTTTGTTTCAATAGGGTGAGTTTTATAATGTTAAATAATGTTATGTGTGGAAGTCTGCACTCTCACAGACAACAGGGCATTTAATGCATTTGTATCAGTGAATGCATTGTAGGCAGTCATACAAGCACACTTAATAATGCCAAATACAATATTGCCAGAACGTAAACCCATCTCTGAGATTAACAGAAACAAAAAGGGGGTGGAGCAAGCGCCCAAATAGTCCCATGTTTGGCTTTCAAAATTAGCCTAAACAGAACAAAACGGTTGTAATCATACACTAATAGCAGGTGCACCTGGTCAAGGCTCAACAGTACCCCAATATCCTGCTGCTTGTCCAAGGAGCCACCAGGGGGCAGTGTTCCATCTAGGTCTTCAGTTTATATATGCGGTTCTGTCCCTCCATTTCTCATGCTACATCTCTCTCTGTCACTCTTATCTCTCTCTCTCTCTCTCTCTCTCTCTCTCTCTCTCTCTCTCTCTCTCTCTCTCTCTCTCTCTCTCTCTCTCTCTCTCTCTCCCCCTCCCCCTCTCCTCTCTCTCTCTCTCTCTCTCTCTCTCTCTCTCTCTCTCTCTCTCTCTCTCTCTCTCTCTCTCTCTCTCTCTCTCTCTCACACTCACTCACTCACTCACTCACTCACTCACTCACTCACTCACTCACACCTCTCAGGGGATAGACGAGGGTCCCGAGGGGCTGAGGCTGATCTCTGACATCATCAGGGAGAAGATGGGCATCGACGTCAGCGTCCTCATGGGCGCCAACATTGCCAACGAGGTGGCGGCCGAGAAGTTCTGCGAGACCACCATAGGTAGAGCCCCCCCGCCCCCCCGCCGTGTGCCCAGACATGGTCGCACAGCTGCACACAGTATTTACCATGACTTAAGAGACTTCCTGCTCAGAGGTCCGGCTTCATTGGACTTCACAGCTCCCCCCCCCCCACCCACCCACCACCCCCCCGGGGCCTCTCTGATACACCTCCCTGTTCCCCTGGGAGTAGCAATGGGCGGCGCTTTCACACAGTGGACTCGCCACGTTTATTTAGTTAGTGTGTTGAATATGAATTCGCCGCTTCGAGCTGCGGTCGAAACAGACCAGGTGTTCCGTGTTTTTATTTTTAGTGCTTTTTTTTAACGATGATTTGTTTATGCTGCTCGTCTTGGTCTCTTTTTTTTACGATCAACTTGTAAAGCTAAACAGATGAAGTTACTGTGTGTGTGTGTGTGCGTGTGTGCGTGCGTGTGTTTGTGTGTGTGTGTGTGTGTGTGTGTGTGTGCGTATCCATGCGTGTGTGTATATGTGTGTTTGTGTGTGTGTGTCTGCGTGTGCGTGTGTGTGTGTGCGTGTGTGTGTGTGTGTGCCTGTGTGTGTCTGCGTGTGTGTGTGTGTCTGCGTGTGTGCGTGTGCGTGTGTCTGCGTGTGCGTGTGTGTGCGTGTGTCTGCGTCTGCGTGTGTGTGTGTGTGTGTGTGTCTGCGTGTGCGTGTGCGTGTGTGTGTGTGTCTGCGTCTGCGTGTGCTTGCGTGTAGGCAGTAAGGTCCTGGAGAACGGCCTGCTGTTCAAAGAGCTCCTTCAGACGCCCAACTTCCGCATCACGGTGGTGGACGACGCCGACACGGTGGAGCTCTGCGGCGCGCTGAAGGTACACCGACGCGTTGACACCGGTCGCTAAGCAACGCACGGAGACCGGTACCGACGCGTTGACACCGGTCGCTAAGCAACGCACGGAGACCGGTACCGACGCGTTGAAACCGGTCGCTAAGCAACGCGCGGCGACATCACAGGCAAACGTCGCCTGTGAGATGACAACGACGGAACATGTGGATGTACGCCTCAAAGAGATGCGTGAGGTCTAGAACCGGGCCTCAGCGGTCGGTGCTGCGTGACCCTGTTATCTGATGGTATTCAGCGGTTCTGGCAGAGGAACCAAGTGGATGTCTAATCTGCCGGGTTATCAGAACCCTGTGATTATAATGAAGCGTAATCTTCACAATCGGTTCTCTGCTCTCTTTGCAACCCAAGCTGTCGATTTGGGTTCCAGCTAATATATCTTTCTTGCATAAATATTGGAGGGATTTTTTTAAATAAATAAATAGTATATTTCATTATTTTCTAAGAAGTCTTCATGCAGGAATCCTGTGGAACCTTGTTTTGTTTTTTTTAACCTACCAACCAACCAACCAACCAATTAACTAACCAATGATCCAAAACAACAAGACCCCCCTGAAACCATTCATTTCGGGGGGGGGGTTCTTGTGTAATCCCCTCCTCTGTTCTCCGGGCCTCCAGAACATTGTGGCGGTGGGCGCGGGCTTCTGCGACGGGCTGGGCTGCGGGGACAACACCAAGGCCGCCGTGATCCGGCTGGGCCTCATGGAGATGATCGCCTTCTCCCGGCTCTTCTCCCAGGACGCCGTCTCCCCCGCCATCTTTCTGGAGAGCTGCGGCGTGGCCGACCTCATCACCACCTGCTACGGTGGACGCAACCGCCGCGTGGCTGAGGCCTTTGCCAAGACCGGCAAGGTAGGTGTTAAATTCAAATTTGGTCATTCTCAGAATGACCAAATTGACCAAATGACCAAATTGAATGAAATGTGTTCTCTGCATTTGACCCATCCTATGGTACGTAGGAGAAGTGAGGCTGCTATTTTTCGGCGCCCAGGGAGCAAAGTTGGGGTTCAGTGTCTTCCTCAAGGACACTTCGACATGTGGACAGTTGGAGGAGGGGAATTGAGGGAATCGAACCACCGACCCTACGGTTGGTGGACGACCCGCTCTGTCCACCTGCTCTACCCACTGAGCAGCGGTGGCTCAGTAGAACGTCAGGTCGAACCCTGTACCGATTCTACGCTGTGTGAGGCCCCGAGCGGTAGCCGCGGAGCGTGGGAAAGGAGCGAGGCGGGGACCAGGTAACAGGAGAGCCCGGGGCAGGGACACCATGCCAATGATGTGGGCCAATCGCAACGTCCTGACTTGGTAGCCAATGGCGGTTGTTCCGTGCGGCCATATGGCGGTGTGATCAGCGGGGATCTGTCGACATGAGGGCTGGTCCAAAAACAAACACTTCAATTTAGTGCCATGATGCCGATGTAAGCTTCTTGGGTCGGGGCTTATGCAATTTGACAAGTTGGAACAGCGGGTAAAATGGCGGTCGAGGAAAACATCTGGGGATTTTGGCAGGTCACATCTCCAGAGCACAGAATTTTGGAATCCAGCCATTGTGTCGCTGTGGTGTCCTTCTGAAAGTCTCCCCGACGTGTTGGTTCTCCTCCTGCCAGAGCATCGAGGAGCTGGAGAGGGAGATGCTGAACGGCCAGAAGCTCCAAGGGCCGGCCACCTCCACGGAGGTCTACCACATCCTCAAGCAGAAAGGCCTGGTGGACAAGTGAGTCGACACAAGCTCCTCCATCTCCTTCCCTTCGCCCTCCACCTCTTTCTCTGCCCCTCCATCCATCTTACATTTACATTTAGGGCATTTAACACACTTTTTTCCAAAACGACTCACAAAAAGTACATTTGTCAGAATAAGGTGAAACATTTAATTGCTGTTAATACATAAAGAAAGTCACCAGAACAAGTTTCAAGCATTCCAATTGCTAGATTAACCATTGCTAGTATACAACATCTCTGGCCAAATGACAAGGAATTTGCTGTGAGCCATTATAAAGTGCCAAGACGTACAACATACAAGAGCATGAGGGTTTTTTGGGGGGCTAACTTGTCCTTTTGTTCCTTGGAACAAGTCTCTGATTTTTTTTAAATCTCTGTACAGAATCAGTTGCATGCATGTCACACTCACAATATGGGGATTTATGATCTGACAACTTGTTGGAACCCTTTTTGTCGAGTCATTTTTATATTCATAGACGGTGAACAATCTGGTATTTGTGATGTTATTGCAGCATGCAATAACATCACACTCATTAGCATATATGTAAATGAGCCATTCAGGAAGGAAGTGTCTACGACCTAACCTTCATCAATCTCCCGCGACGGGGACCCAGTCTCCGAGGTACCGTGACGCGGTGCTGGTTCTGGTTCTGATCACCCCGGGCTCCTCCCTCCCGCTCTCTGCAGGTTCCCTCTGTTTGCGGCCGTGTATCAGATCTGCTTCGAGGGGAGGCCCGTGGGGGAGATGATCTCCTGCCTGCAGAGCCACCCAGAGCACCTGTGATGGGCCCCCGCAACCCCAGGGGGCCCCCACAGGCCCAGGGGGGTCCCCCGCAACCCAAGGGGGGTCCCCGTCGTGCCACAGTCTGATTCATAGATTCATGGTGGCTGCTCTTCATTCAGAAAAAAAAAGACTACTACCTTCAATAAGCATTCCTTTTCCATTTAAAAAAACAAAAAAAAACGTTAACATTTGCAAAAATCAATCATGATAAATGGATATCAATGGCAGGATGATTTAGACCGTTACTTGCACTAACATTTGAAATGTCTTTATATTTGAAACAGATTTGATATATTTTACTTTAATGTGAAGATTGAAACGCGTCTGAACCATAGACTGGTCTGAACAGACTAGCAACACGACACAGAGCCTGTGATGTCTCGTTGACTCTGCGTCAAGCCGGACAACATGCGTTACCACTGCCAATTTTGTTTACATAGAGAAACGGTTACATTTTATTTTTCTGCAAAACTAACGTGATATTATCAGAATTATTGCTGGCTGGCTTGTATTCACTTTTGGGCTGTGCTTCTCAACCCAGGTCCAAATTGAAAGAAGAAAATGTTTGGTTCACAAACATTTTCCCAAATCTAACCATCGATTGGCGCTCAGGACGGAATGTCGTCCGTTTGAGAAGAGGTCCATCTGAGGCACAACAGCCCCACCGTGTGGCACGTACTGGGTTATGACGTGTGTCGCTTGAGTGGCGGAGATGAGCCTCTTCAACAGCTCGGCACACTCTGAGCTTCCTACCAGGCTCTTGCGTTCTTTAAAGGAATCGATTGTTTCCTTTAAAGCCTTGGATATTGGATATTTGTGCAAAAAGAGCAGCACATTCTTAGGCTGTGACCAAATGTTTTGAACCGATTTCCATGCTATAGGGTGGACAGGACTAACTAGAATTGTCTTATAAACCACAGCATGTCGATCCCTTTCAGTGCTGTAGTGACGAAGCCTGTCGACTCCACCACCCCTCTGAAGGTACTGGTGCTGCCCAGTGGATCATATAGATTGAGGTCTTTCTTTCTTACGGGTACGTCGTGTTTACGTCTTCCACTCACAAACCACAGCCTTGCGTTACATGAGGGCTGTTCTAGATACTGATTGTTTTAAAGCAAACTGATGAATTTTGTTGTCAATTAGACTGAATTTAGTGTTCCTTTTTTTAAGGGAAACATTCTTTGTGTTATGGTTTTCAGACTGTTAGATTATGGCCAGACTGAAAGTTGAATTGGTTTTTGATTTTGAAATACAGATGTCATTAGATAAAACTCCATAGGTCAACCAAGAAGCAGCCAGGCTGCGTGAAGCCTCATTAAACATGTAGTGATCTGAACGATGTGTCTGGTGTCTTTCTACCCTTGTACCTTTAAGCCCAAGTTCACAGA
The DNA here is from genome assembly GCA_036785325.1 of Urophycis tenuis. Lineage (NCBI taxonomy): Eukaryota > Metazoa > Chordata > Actinopteri > Gadiformes > Phycidae > Urophycis > Urophycis tenuis. The sequence goes on along the minus strand of JAXIVH010000002.1, from coordinate 2,888,429 downwards.
CCGGCAGACTGTCACTTTTATTTTGTAGGGAATACACACTAGATTGTGGTTTATTATACCTAGAGAAGGAAACCACAATAATTACTTGTAATACAAACGTTACACCTTATCTTATTTTCAAAAAAGTACATAGGCGATAGAAGTTGAGTAAAAACGAGATGTTTAATACATTATCCAAATGGTTCACTTTGAAGTTCACTATTAAAACTCTGAAGCTACAAAACAAAAGCACATAGATGTAAAATAACAAATGAGAATACACGTGCATTGACATGAATGCATTGCTTTTAACATAAACACGTTAAGAGCTCCATCATTGAAGCTATAATATCCCTACATTCAACAAAATGGTGAATGTATCAATTCATGAAGAAAACCCTCAAGACGACTTCAGAACCTCATGGCAAGTTCCCCACACTTAGGATGGGTCAACGCTAGACGGACACGTACTGAAATACACACCGCAATAAACTTTAAAACATCTGAACGGGAGCTGTGAGGGTCGGTGATTGTGTTCTGAAGTTGAACAGCTCCTACGGTGATGAAGTCAACACCTCTTCATCCAGGTCGGGGGAAAATAGAAAATGTGATTTTTTTTTTTAAACCCTGGATTTCTCAAATTCATAATCACGGTCAAAAAGAGGTTCACTGTGAATAAATAAAAACTTGCCTGCGTCTCGAGTCTATGTACCGTTAGGCCTCCTCGTCTTCCTCATCATCCTCCTCCTCCTCATCGCCCCCAAACGACAGGAGACTGTTCTTCACTTTCCTCCCAGACTTGTCCTTCTTCTCCTCCTTGTCCTCCTTCTTCTTCTCCTCCTTGTCCTCCTTCTTCTCCTCCTTCTTGTCCTCCTTGTCCTCCTTGCTTGCCGTGTCGCTCTTCTTCTTCTTGCTGGAGCTGGCGGTGATGCCCTGGAACCGGTCTGTGGAGGAGCGCTTGGCTGGCTTCTTGAAGATGATCTTGCCGTCCGCGGGAGGCTGGTCCTCTGAAACCAACAGAGGCACGACGCTTAGCTGCTTGGCTCTGCACGAGCCCCCCCCCCCCCCCGCTACGGACTGAGTCAAGCCTCAAGCTGAACTGAAATAGCATGATCCATAACAACCCCAGCCTCGGGGACACTTCTCTTGTGACTACGAATGGGCTGGTCCTTTCCTATACCGACACAATCTAATTGGTATATAGATATGTGTCAAGGAATGAACACTAGTTGTGTGAACTTCAATTCTATGTCCTGTGGTTCCCTTTGCTGTCCCGCACAAAACCAGATGGAGAGGATCAACACACCAGACAGAAGGACCGCGGTCCGGTCTCTATATGGAGACCACCGCAACAGCAACAGCGTAGTTAAACTTGATATATCGTAAAGTATACTTCTGAAAAAAACGAACTTAATGTGGATGGATGTGTGTGGAACCGCTCAAGTGAACTAGCACCATCACTAACGGGTGTGATGATAACCACTTGGATGGTTAATGCGCTCCACATCCAGAGTCCACCCACCCACCTTTCTCTGAAGCCCCGCCGCCTTTGATCTGCTGGACCTCGTCGGCGCTCAGGTCGCCCTTCTTCAGCACGACCACCTGCGGCAGCTCGTCCTCCCGGTCGCTGCCGCTGTCGTCGTCCAGCGTGGGCATCGCCTGGCGCTGGAGGCGGAACACACAGCACACCTCAGGCGTTAACCCTTACCGAGCTGGGTAATGTGAGGCGTCCTAGTAGGGACAACAGATTATTGTGCTGTTGATTGTCGGTCAATGGTTTCCCTAATTGCATTTAGGATGCATTGCAACGACCTATCAAGTGTGGATGTACAGCAGGCGACGGGTTGACGGTAAAGAGTATGCTCCATAACAGACGTGACGGGACTCGCTCCGACACACGACAGCCAGCACCGTGTAGCGTGCAAACAGGGAGGACACACACCTTCGTGTCCACGTCGGGTCCTTCCTTGTATCCGACATCACTCTTGAATTTCTTCAGAAACGACGGCTCGGATGGTTTCACCCAGGATACGTCACCTTTCTTTATGTTCTTATTCATCGTGGGACCGGACGCGCGAATCAACAACAGACGGAGCGGAGCTAACACGTCATCAGTGTGCGCTTCCCAACAGCATGAAGTCACTTGTTCTGAGGTCGCAGCGTGATTGGCTGATGGGCCGAGGCTGGTCTCGCACGGATCTAGGAAGCGCCGCCGCACCAGATGCTCATGACGACGATGCGGGGTTTCCTATGACGGTACGACTCCACGCACCGTCGTTGGAACATGATTTCTGGGGATGTTTACGCGTTGTTGGCCGGCTTTCTCGGCGCCGTGGCCTCTTCGTCTGCTAAACTGTCCCTCGGGGCGGATTACCTGAAAGACATGTGTGACACGGGGATGAAGAGATGGACCACCGGGGACCACTGGAGCAGGGACGATGGGGAGGAAACCCCCTGTGACTGGGTAACACACACACCTCCTGTGTATTGTATTCATGTGTGGGACGTCAAAGTATGGATGCCACACTGATGTTTAACATATGTAGATCCATCCATGTTAATGTATCTGCCGTCTTCTTGGTTCACACTCAGGTCCACATCCCGCTGCGGCTGATGTGCGGTGGTCTGCTGTTTACATGCAACGCTGTGATGTGGACGTTTTTCTCCAAGGCGCTTCGCCACTGCCCCTCGTCCGCCAGAGCCACAGTGACCACCACTGCATCAAACTTCGTCTCTTCTGTAAGTAATCCAGCTATAACATGGAATCAATGGGCATCCGTTAAATGTAATGTGTCACACGACCCTTACTCCTTTGACAAGTTTTACCATCTGATTTCTGCTCTGGACGGGTTTGTTTGGAGACTAGTCTCAAGAGACATACCAGACTATGCTTCACCTTTGTGCCATATTCAGAGAAGCGATCAAGTTCCATGTTTCATGTCTAATGACCCATTTATACAATAGGATACAGCAAGCAAAACCAGTTTTAGCTGACTGTGTGTAGAGACTAAATGGATCACATGTCGACGTGCTTCTACATAATGTAGATTTCAGAATAGTCAGGAAACATGAAGAAGGGCTAGCCGCCACGCCAACCTCCGCTAATGATCTTGCATTGTGGGGCAGTCGCGGCCTACTGGTTAGGGCTTCGGATTTGTATCTGGAGGGTGGCTGGTTCGAACCCCGACCAGTGCGAACGGCTGAAGTGCCCTTGAGCAAGGCACCTAACCCCTCACTGCTCCCCGAGCGCCGCTGTTGCAGGCAGCTCACTGCATCGGGTTTAAGTGTGTGCTTCACCATCACTGTGTTCTGAGTGTTTCACTAATTCACGATTGGGTTAAATGCAGAAGACCAAATTTCCCTCACGGGATCAAATGAGTAATTCTTCTTCTTCCTCTTGCCTTTTGCTGCTGTGCGTTTACCCTCAGGCGGTCCTGGGGCGAATGATCTTCGGGGAGACCCACGCGGCACTGTGGTGGGTGGGGATCTCGCTCACCCTCTCTGGGCTGCTGGTGCTCCACGATTCCACGCCCCAGATTGTGTCGCCGGACCGCGACAAGAAAGACAATTGACGACGCTTCCACAAGAGAACACCCGTTAACAGAGTGATCCCCTAAGGCGCACAAAACAAAAGTCACCGACGCACAACGATTAAAATAAGCCGGCAATTGGAGCGCCATCAAACTGTCTATCGATATGTGTCACAAACACCAAGTACTATAGACGCTAAGAGAAGGACTGCCTTGCACTTGCATACGATCACACTACTTGTGGGTACTTTGATTCTGTAGTGTATGGTTGTCCTGGCTGGAACCACGGGGCGAGAGTCAACACATCACGATCCCATCTCCTACTGAGGGTGATGGATTTGCAGCAGCACCGGTTCACTGTTTGACTAGATAACATGTCAAATATACTTTAGAAGAAAGAAGCATCTTAGAAGGGATGTGTGTGGAACTGCTCATATATTATGCAATATACAGCCACCCGTGTGCACGAAGATATGCATTCAGTCCAGTACGCACCACTGACAGGAAGCATTTTCTATGCAACACCAACTACTGCCATTTTACACTCAAAGAATGTCACTGATTTGAAGTCTTAATAAAATAAAAGGATGTATACAATCAGAAGTCTAATGGAAATGTTTGTATTCAGATTATTATGAAGATTGTATTAAGATTTATGTTAAAAAATTACACAAAGACAAATGACATTACTTACTGACATTTATTCTTAAACCCCAGAAACACATGCTTGATTAAAAAAACAATCATGATTATAATCATTTATCAATTATAGTCAAACAGTTAACAATGAAACATGAAAGGCCCTAAGACATAGCGTCCATTTAAAAAAAAAGAAAAAAAAAAGCCCTTTTCTGACACAATCAGTGCCGTGAAGCAAACCGTAATAGAGGAGTGAGGAATACAACATAATTGACGATTTAAAAAAAAAAGAAGAAAAAAAAGCAGAACATCATCAGCCGCACCCCTAACACCCTGACAAGTACTCATGAGCCCAATGCTGGAAATGAGCTCTTCCCCACTTTGAAGGCACGCGGTGAGATGAACGTCCACAGTACGACGGCGGTGGGGACCCCTGGTGGAGACCCCCAGCATCGTGTGGACCGGCTGCTCGTGTGCCTTTAGTGCAGTGTGTGTTGTCAGTGGGGGGTTCCCTGAGCTCCAGGGAGAGTGTTGACCACTCCACAACGTCCGCCGCAATGAGCTTTGGTTCCGGCGCAAAGAACGCAGCCCATGAAAGCGGCAGTCTGGAATCCGGTCGGGACAGCTCTATCAAACACATGAGTGTAAACATCTGGATTTCAGCGTAGATTTAGCATAGTGCTTTAAACACCTTCATCTCCCTCTGGCCTTCTAATGGACGGCTGTTCTGAGGCATACTGTTGCACTGAAGTGGTGTGTGTGTGTGTGTGTGTGTGTGTGTGTGTGTGTGTGTGTTGTAACTTCGTAACATCTCACCAATAGCTGCACTTTCAACGGAATCTCACTTCCAAAAACATTGACTCATCCGCGTCCGACTCCCACTTGGAGGGTCTAGAAAAAAAAAAAAAGGGTCTCCCCACGCGATGGCCCGCGCTTGCGGTCGGAAGACTTGTTAGTCCTTTAAAAACAGAAGGAAAAAGCTGCGACGGCCCGGTGCCGCTAATAGTTGAGCGGGATCTCTATGACGTCCTCCTCGATGATGTCCCCCTGGGGCCCCGGCTCCAGGGCCTCCAGGGGCCTCTTCTCACAGCGGAGGCCGCTGAACGGGCTGCACCAGGACAGGGAGAGGGGCCCGCCGCACGCCGCCTGCATGGCCTCCCAGCACGGCACCTTGTCCCACTTCCCCGTCTCGCCCTTCAGACGCTCGATTCCCTGGAGAGGAGAGAAGCGCGGCGATTAGAGACGTGGTGCAGGAGACGCACAAGGAAGGAAGTCCTGTCCTCCGCATGCAAAACCACCACCACTTAAAACTAAAGGCGCCATGTTTTTTTTTTGTTTTTTTTCCCCCACTGAGATATTTCGTTTCTCGTCAACGAATAAATCATAAAAACAAGTTGGGAATGGAAAATTTAATTTAGGTTGACTAAGGTAACATGGCAAAATTGTAATAAATTCACATACATTAATGTTGCAATGACAGTCACATGCAAATTCTGATGAATGAATGAATGTGTCTAGTATTGGTCAACTGGGTACATGAGGTAAAAAAAAAAACTTTAAAAAACATTTTGACATGCATCATTCCGCTATGCAGTTTTATACACTCATTAAACTTGGGTTTAAATGAGCCTACTGACGAAAACACAGAGGAAAATGATGATGCGTTCCATTGGATAGGCCGTCCGGTTTGGACCTGCATGCATATGGGATGTATGACGAGTAGGACAACTAGGGCGGTCTCTGTTCCGAGCTTACCTCCGTCTCTTTACCAGCAAACCTGCCAGACAGCCTAACCGGCTGGCTTGCTGAAGGAGCTACCAGGTCATCGAGTTATCAATCATTCAAAGCATGTGCATGAGTCGTTATGCAAGGAGGGCAAAAGAGATAAGAGATCCCAGAGAGTGAAGTGCCACAGAACAACAGACGATGAGGAGATGAGAGTTGTCCATGAGGGGGAGAGAGACAGGAGTGGGGAGATGTAGAGGATTGTTAGACAGGGAAGGCAGAACGTGAAGCTGTCCGTTGCATCCATCAAAAAGGTGTCTGTTCAGATGACGAACAGGATAAAGAGTAAACTATCACATGACACGGGGCCCAAACAATACATCAGGCCTTTATGCACCAAACATGCAGGCACGTGCACACGCACCAACACACACACACACACACACACACACACACACACACACACACACACACACACACACACACACACACACACACACACACACACACACACACACACACACACACACACACACACACACACACACACACACACACACACACACACACAAGGCTGCATTGCAATCGAGAAGAATTTATTCTTTGCACATGTGCTGAAAACTCTGTAGAATTATAATTAGAAAGGTTTAAAACATAAAAACACAGATTTCTTCTACAGCACTCTCACCGTCAAAACTCAGCAATAATACACCAGCAGATGAATCACCTACAAAACACATGTCCTTCCATGAACCATGCAGTCACACCATAAAAGATACCCAAGTCATACAAAACTGAACAGAACAAAAGGAAACGTGAACTATTGGAGAGAGAGAGAAGTTCCCACAGGATAAAAGAAATGAAATAATTAAAAAAGTGCAAAATCAGCCAAGTAGTACATAAGGGGCACTGTGTAAGATTTAGACAACCGTAGTAACATTAAAAGATTAGACTTTTAAAATAGACAATTTCTTTTGCTGTATTCTCAACCACACACACAATGTAAAACGTCCAGCAGGGATAGTTTCCCATTATCTTGACCATCCCTAGTTGATTTTTGGGCCGACAATTTAAAAAAAAAAAAAAAGAAGGAAATTCTCCTTTTTTTTTCACAATAGCAAAACGTGAACTGAAGGTAATGAAGATAGGATTAACTCTAGAAGCACATTTATACACATTGAACCAAGTGTTGGCTAGACATGAAAAAATACAAAGTGTCTAAACTCGGTACTTGTTCACCACTAGAGACGCAACACAACAGAATCTTACACAGTGCTCCTTTCATAGTGCAGATAGTGACAGTAAGGTTTAATAGTTAAATGCTTTAACTGGATTGTTACAGTGAAGTCACACAAACCATTGCCATCCTGTTTCCATCATATGCCCGGAAATTGCGTTTTCAAAAACACACAGGTTTGCTCGCCGGTCGTTTCGTGAACGAGCCGAAATGTTTGAATACAGGGAAAATTTCCGTTAAATGTCTTCTTTTGTCGCCAGACAACAACCAACGTTTGCGGTTCTGACATCCAAATGACCCCAAAGTCACAACTAAACACGGATCTCCAAAAAGAGACAGTCCCCTTTCAAGCAAAGAGAAATCAAACCCTTTGATTAAGCTGTGATGAGAGTCAAGAGGGCCTCCCTAGCATGCAATTAGGCGCTCCAATCAACACGTCTCCATTATGCCTGATGAAATGAAAGGTATTGCTTGATGAGTGACTAGATTGCCCAGGAATTTACATGTTCATCAGGCGCAGGAATGTCCTGGTGACAAAACAAGGGCAAAAAATAACACCTCCAGAGGAACGACATCTGCTCTCTTAACACGATGGCCTTGCCGCTCCACTAACTACTCATGAAAAGGAAAACACACCGACGTTCCACAGCTGGGCATTATGGAGGGACGTCAGAAACAACATCACATTTCTAGATTCTTGTCTGCGAGTCCACCAGATGCTTTGGCTTTTTAGAGGTGCAGCTGAAGGGATTGACAGTTTCTCTTTTCACATTTGACATTTTGTCCTCATTTGGAACGCTCCACACAGGGCGGTCTGGGAGGGGGGGGAGGAAGACTCGGATGCAGTGGAACGCAGGGGGAGGAAGGCAGAAGGCTTCTTCTATGAAAAAGTAACGTCATGACTGTGTGTCGTCAACACGTGGAGCATTCGCAAAACATCCTTGACACACAGAGAGGGGTTTCTTTTCCTCTGCAACTCATCCCAGTATGCAGCCGCTCCATTAAAAGCGGCCCTCTGCCCCTCACAAGAAAAAATGAAAATAAAGAAGAGCATAAAGTAACAAGCATGTTCTCTTCAGTGTGACGGGTGCAGGCAGGAGCTGTCCGTGGATCGTGTCAGGGGTCACAGTTCACAGAGCGCGTCGGGCCGTGTCAGGCGGGAAGGCGCTGGCTAGTCTTGGCGCGCCAGGCAGGGATTGGTGGCACAGGGTTTGGTTTAGTGTGGTGGGATGGTATCGGATTGCCAGCTCCTCTTACTGAGCTCTCTTGTCTCTCTCGGCCTGTCTCTCTCTCTCTTTCCCTCCCTCTCTCTCTCTCTCTCTCTCTCTCTCTCACACCACATACTGGTAGGTTTCGGCCTTTCCTTGCTCGGGCGTGGCCAGGGGACTAAACCACAATATGGAGAACGGATGTCCGAAAACCGCCCGCATGTTCATCCATTTTGTTTTTTTAGCCCATCTTCTCTCTTCCTTTTTCAACTGCTCTATTCCCTGAAAACAAGAGACAACCAGACTTCAGTGGGTGGACTCATCACGGACCACCCCAAAAGGGTCACCACCACAGACCACACCCCCCTGAGCCGATTCACCTGCGTCTTCACACTAGGGCCGCACCCATATGAGAATGAATAGAAACACATTCAAAAAGGACACGTATACATTTAGAGAAAACATTCCTGAATGATCCTACCTAATCATGTTTTTACTTTATTTAGAAAAGCATACATTGCCCAAGTCAGTTACTTTCCTCCTGTGTTATTTCTTATTCATTTTCATATGCATTATATTTTATAGCCTGTTCTGCCATCTCGCTGATCTGGTAAAGATTAAAATTTTTCATTTTCTAACTAAATGTAATATTCTCGTTATTTTAGTTTATTCCTCCTACACATTACTTCACATGAAGGTATTCACTGTACTCACCTCTAGTCAAGATAAACAGTAGCGTTCAGTTAATCCATTACAACCATGTCCACGTTTGTCACCCTGTGTTTCAGTACTGTTCATTATGCAAAACGTCCACTAGTGATATTTTCCCAAGGGCCTATCGCTACGTCATAGGAGGAAGTCACACCAATACATTACATCCTGATACCTGATAACAACGGCCTGCTGGGTTGATTGGTCGGCCCTAACGTTGCAACCTTACCTGTGTTTGTCCACACTATGCGTGGATGAAAAACAACTCGTGTGTATTTGTATATCTGAATCCCATTTGAAAGACCCCCTCTGGTCTACTGGCATTGACTCGATGAACAGACAAGCTTACACGCTGAAACCTGCCGACATGCTGATGTTAATGTGAAATGCGGTGCAATAACCTGTCCTAGAGTTGCAGACAAAAAGAAATTAGAGGCAGGGGGAAGAAATGCTTCTGGGCCGGCTTCAGCCAGCCTGGTTTCGGCAAACAGAATAAAGAAGGACAGCTCACAGGCGGACCAGACATGCAGACTCTTCAGACGGATGGGAGGATGAATCACTGATAAAGCACAGCGCCACTAGAGTGGCACTGTGCTTCAGAGAGATACTTTAACTATTCCAGACAAAAGATTCTATTCTGTGTGAAGTACAAAATAAAGTGACCAGGCCCATCGAGTGATGGACCCTTCAGCGCAGCCGTGGCATGCGGGGCTTAACGCTTTAGCTGGTCTGTCGCGCCTTCACATTGGCTACATGATGCTGCGGTGTCACACCCTTCTTGACTTGGAGGTCGACTGCGTCGCCATTTTGATTAAACCTTCTTTTCTTTTGGGTTTCTTCATTTTAGCATATAAGTTCACCCATCACCCTTCTCATCTTAGGGCGACACACCTCATGAATACTTATTAGCATCATCGACCCTGTAGCAGCCTGGAATCAGATGACTGCAAGGCTGGTTCACCAAAAGACAGGCAGGACTTCTTCAATACAAGAAACCATCTGCGACTCAATGTTTACCGGAGAAAAGGCAGGAAATAGCCGAGCACTCCGTTCCCTGTAACTTGCTGTCAGTTTTGTCAGATTGAATGCATCGCGTGTGCGACATGGGAGGCAGGGCAAAATACACGCAACACTACAGCAGTGGAGCACGGTATGAAATTGCGTGATTACAATAACTCCCTAGGCTGTTCATTTCAACATACGCCGTCATTGTTGTTCAATGACTCCTCGTTGTATTTGTGATCGTCTGTCAGTCACCAGATGTTGAAATAAACATGGAAACACTTCCAATGATTTTGTGCTACTCTGCGCTGCTTTGTTCTGGGTGCCCGTCTACACGGCTCAGTGAAAAACGACTTTTGGTTTCGCATTAACCAACGCAGTGGCAGCAACACTGAAGCCATTAAGACTCAGCCGTCCCGCGTCTCTGTACCTGCGGGCCACAGACGCAGCCAGCGACCCGACGCAAATCTGTGAGTGCTGAGGAATAAGAGATGGAGGAGAGAGAGAGAGCAGGAAAAAGGCAGGAGAGGAAAAGCCCACAGAAGAGCCCTGAACCCTCTTAGAGCCGCCCGTGTGGGCTTGACTTACGGTCTCGTCGGTACAGATGGAGTGGACCTGGGTTCCGAACATCACGGATGTAAATATGAGGAAGAGGAGGGCCTCGAAGCACAGGAGGATGAGGAGGATGACGGTGGCAGGGGGGGAGAAGGAACTGCACTCTGGAACGTACGGTAACGGGTGAGGGGGAACAGGACACAGAGGGAGGCAGAGGGGGACACAGAGAGAGGTCAGAGGGTAACAGGGCCAACAAGGAGATCCTACACGACCGGGTCCTGCACAACGGGTTCTCCTGGTCCCACCAGGAGATGGGTGAAGGATTAGCGCTCACATTCAGCCCAAAAAAACTATAACAAACAAGCTCAACCTGAGCCACCCCCCGAGCCTGTTCTGTCTGAGCCCGGCCCGGCCTGTCAGCTGCATTTATGGTCCCAGCCCAGTTTACACACCCTTTCTTTCACTGTGAATAGGCTGCTTTTAGATGAATTCATTCCTAGTTGTTTGAATGGCAAAAATCTGAAGAATCACATGTGGGATCTTCCTCATCTCGTGAAGGACACACTAAGGGAGCGTGGTTCAGAGAACTCCACTAACATTTCAAAGGAGCAGAAAGATGACTGGTGATAAAAACATCACCGAAACAATGAATTAACAAATTGGAAACAGGCAGATTTCAGAGAAATGTTTCATGAAAAATGTGTTCAAAATGACCTTCTGCTGTTCTACTACAGTACTTTTACCTTACTGTATGGATCACAGTGAGCGATACAGAAGGTTTAATGTTACAATGTTGTTATATAAATAACATTGTGATTATCACACCAAACAGCCTACTCCCCAGCCGAACATTTTAAAAACACATATCTAGGACCAAGCGGCCCGAGGGCATCCCGACCCGACCTGACCCGGACTGTAAATCAAACCTCTTGTGTGACAGAATGGCTGGGTTCTGGGACAATGCTGTTTGTTTAGTGATTGAAAACACACGGTTCATTAACCCATCCATTCTTGCCAGGGCCTTGGACCGACCAAAGGATTGCAACAATATTTTTCGAAGCTTGGAGGAAAGGGAAAGGGTTTTTTTTTTTTGGTTTCATTTCCTGCATTTTGTTTGGGTCCATATCTTCTGATTTCACCCCGACCTCCCCCTGACCCGACAGCTCGGCCAGTGCAAACACAGTGCTCCTGAACAAAGGAAATCAGGTGGTTTACACCAAGGCAGACTCCTCGATGAGCCCTACAACAACGCACAGCTGGACAGTGAACGCTTTGGATAGCACACAAAAAGGTAAGAATAGACCAAAATTAAAGTAATAAAAAGCAGGAAACATAGTGGATGGGGGGAACAAAAAAACATGGACAAAACACTCACTCTCTTAGACACAGACACAGACACACACACACGTTGCTATGCTAACTAGGCTACCCAGCGCGACTGACCTTCACACTGCACCACAGCCAGATCCCACAAGGACTAGGCTGAGTCAGGACGGACGCAGAGCAGAAAGAAGATTCAAATGAAACCAAAAGACAAGACAACAACCCAAACCAAACATGTGTGGAGGGGGGGGGGGGGGGGGGGGGGTCTGGGGTCACGTGACTTCGGACCGTGAGCCGTTGGGAGAGGAAACTACACTGAGGACGTCTGCTGAGGAGGACCAGCGACGGGTCAGGTGAAGAGAGGGAACACAAAGACACTCACTTGTCCAGTCGTCTTCAAAGCAGTACAGGAAATGGAACACCACCATGGTCAGAGAATGAAGAGAGATGAGTGCAATGTACATCTGGGGGGAAAGACACAGGGAGTAGACAAAAGTCAAAGTGAACATGATTGCTAATCCCATCCCATGCAATTAGTGCAAGTAAGCAAGTAATTACATCGAGGATCAAATTTGCGTTTCCCCAGTGAGTGAGGGCAGTAGTGAGTTTCTCAGCGGATTGAGTCACCGACATTCAGAATCTCTTCACTAACACACACACACACACACACTTTTGTTAAAAGGATTCTATAATTAATTTTATTCTAATCTATAATTATAATACACATAATAATTAAAGTACATAGTATAATTTGTTACTGCATTTGATTTGATAAATTACAATTTCAAATGAAGACAACATTATGTGGAGGCTGTGAACAGCTGTCTGATTCAATTGGACGGCTAATGAGGAAACCATGCACCCTGCTGGCACTAATTGCCCTGAAGATTGATCCTGGGGCAATTAGGTTTTGATACACTGTTCAAATGTTGGGTCACATGCAAGTCCCCATCACGCTGTATGGAGTGTGTGTGTGTGCGCACGTGTGGATTCTGCTGGATTCTGGCGACATAAGACATATTTTAATACTTAATATGACATATTCCAAATATTTACAACTTTCTGACTGTGGTGGGCCTGGCAACGTGGCCAGGCCCACCAGCCCGGTACAGCTTGGTCTCAGAACCCTGGGGAGGGGCCCGGGTTGTGGAGCCACCGGGCCGACACTTCCTCCTCCTGGTCATTGTTCTGGGCCCGATTAGCCACTTGAGCCCTGGCGTCTACCACCGGGGTGTCGTAGTTTCATTTCACCTAATCTCCATGATCTCAATCGTCAGACATCTGCATATCAATGCAGAGACATTTCCAAGAAGCAAACTAAAAGCTACGTCGTCAACAGATGATAGCCGATGTGCGGGGACTGCGTTTCACTGTTCAACTTTCGACCCTGCATTCATATGCAGAAATCTGTTTTAAGTAATTAGTTATAGGTTAGTCTATTGCAGGCATTACACAAGGAACATATTGGGATGTGAAACGCGAAGAAACCTGAACATAGACATTTATCCAGCTGTAGAGCTGCAAAATAACTAACACAACAGCTTTCTTTGGCAGGCTTGGAGTAGTTAAACACTACGACTGTGGAACTACCGGCCTGTGAACCAACCATGTGGAAAACATTCACGCCCTTACTGTGAAAAGCACAAAGTACTTCTGGTTGTTCTCCCCAACGCAGTTGTTGACCCAGGGACAGTGGTGGTCCATCTTCCTGATGCACCGCTTGCAAACACTGCAAGAGAAAGAGTGGCGAGAACACAAATTATTGATGCGCTGCCCCATCACAGAGTCCCAGAGGTTTTTCTCAAGACTAAAATATGCCCACGTCTGCCGAGGTGCTGCCAAGCCAGCGAGCCGCTACTCTGAGACACTTCTCCCAAATGGAAGTTAAAGCCTGCGGTTGGCTGACCGAGTGTGGCCGGTCTGCCCTACCTGCAGTGGTGCGCTCGGTCGGGCTTGATGCTACAGCATTTGGGACACTTGTAGACCACCTGGCCTGGCTTCAGCTGCAGGCTCTCGATGTACTCCTTCGTGGCGTTTCCTTTTGGCACAGCTCCCTAGCAAGGAACAAAAAAAAAAAAAGAGTTTAGCTCCATTACTGGAGTGGAATGGCTTGCGGTTATCTGCAGGCATCAGACTCAGTCAGCCATTACCTCAAGAATGCGACTTAAAAAAATAAACAATTCTAATTTTATTCGACCTCTGATGTTTCTGTGGACCCATAAGTCACCATAGTCATTTATGGTAGATCTTGAACAAATGTTCTATTTTCTAACCACTTTATCTTACTAATCTGTTTTGCTATTATTATTATTATTATTATTATTATTATTATAAAAAGAAAATGTGGGCAGTCATCATAGGTTTGTAGTTTGTTGGAGAGTGATACTGAAATCCACTTTATGAACACTAACTAACCCTAACCCCCTAACCCCAACATTAAAGAATAATTAAAGAATTATCTTAAAGAAGTGAGGTGCAGAGCTTTAGGTTATAATCTTTCTATACGTGCAACGCTACATGAACCCCTTCAACACCTCAGTCTCGGACCACCTCACACCATCATCGCTCCCCGGTCCCATCCCAAACGGGCCCGCGGCCCGGCATGCGTCTCTAGACCCCCCTGCCCCCCCAGTGCACTCACAGGGTCGGTGCACATGGCCCGGAAGTGCGAGGCAAGGGCGAGGAAGGCCAGGCTGTTGAACACCACGCCGTTGACCAGGCTGTACGTCAGGTTCTTGGAGGGCAGCAGCATGACGAACACCACCACAAACTCGGCGTACAGAACCAGCATCCAGGTGATGACCGCGCACACCATGCCGCACGCGTCCCTGATGAACCACATGGCCGAGGCCGAGGACGACGTGATGATGTCCTTGGAGATGGGGATGCGCTGCTCTGCCTGCAGGTAGCCGGCCCGGGAGTCGGCGCGGCCGTGCTCCCCGCGGGCGTGCTCCACGTCCCTGCATCGGTGCACCGGGCTCTTCATGCCTCATTCATCCACGCCGGCCTGCTAGCCGTCCCGCAGCTCCGCCTCCTGCCTGCCACTCCTGGTACAGCTGGCCGCTCTGGGGGGGGGGAGGTGGCCCTGGCTCACTTACCGCATGCTGGGACAGGGACGGGGCGGAAGGGGATGATTAACCGTGAGGATACAGGTGATGTGGTTGGCGGAGGACACGAGAGATGGAGTCCTATCCTGCAAACTGAAATAAACCGATTCTGACCTGAATCTTAACCTCAATCAAAAATATCTATACATCTACATTTAGACATCGATAAAAACATAGATATATAGCTAAATAGAGACGCATGTTGGTTTTGACTAATGCCTGGCCAAAAATACACTGGCCTCTACATTCAAATTCCTTGACATAACAAAACAATGTATAAATAAGTGCCTTTTGAAGCCTGGCTGCATGTATGCATTTACCAACATCAGTGACAAATGCATGTCTTTTGCGGCTACAGTAGGCGTGAAAGCCTGAGCCAGCGGGGCCAATAAAGTTGATCTTGAATCTTGAACCACAAGCTCACCAGAGGTCAAACAGGCAGCGGCAGCAGCAGCCCATGCACCCTGCTGCTGCTGCAGTCTGACTCAGTGGACACAGCCTGCTGCTGTTGGAGGTAGGCTAGCTCGCCTGTTAGCCACATCGGTCAAGAATCAAACGACGACCAGCAATGTCACCCCGGATAACTCATCGATATCGGGACAGAACCTTAGCACTTGCAGCGATTAGACAGGCCTTTTCCGATTTCGCCAGAGTCCACGGGGAACCGGGGACGGTAATTAAGAAGTAGCTTCAGTTAGCTTGCTGGCTAGCTGGGAAACGAGTGTGTGAGCGACATCTCACCTGCGTTCACCAGCGGCTCCGTCTCCTCGCTAACAATTATACAGCAACTGTCAGGCAATTGATGTTTAACCTCATGTAAACGTTGTAGTGTCGTTAAAAGCTGGAGCGGGACCTACGCCGAGACATTGGTTTCGTGGTGAGGAAATCGCATCCTCCTTCCTCGGTTAGTGTTTAACGCACCGACCCCTCGACCACAACACACGATGACGTATACGGAAGTGAACACCTGTTTTAATTAGCAGGCTCACACACATTGAACTTAATGATGCAAAAAAAAAGAGCTTATTTTTCATCCAAAGGGGAAAAGCAAAATCACATGGAATACAAGGCAGATTTAAAGTTGCATTTAAAAAAATATATAAATTCATAATTAAGTTTGAATGATATCGAATCAAAGTTATAAAACTATTGTTGTATTGTATTTTTAACAAATGTAGTCGTTACAGTGATCTTTTGTCCGTAATGCTAAAATAATGTCAATATCATAGTTTTAATTTACTAGAATGCAGTTCATTTGACTTTCAGCAACATGTCAGTAGGCCTATAGTACTAAAGGGTTGATTTGAATCATGGTTGATTTGAATCATCAACCTTGTTACGGGCATACAGATCCGTCACATGTTACATCCAGTGCATTGAATCAAGGAGTATAAAGTGTAGAAGGACTAATTAATTAAGGACTAATTAATGCTTTATGTGTGGATATCCAGGAGTTGCTGGTCTCTTGGGTTGTTTATGCAAAAGCCAGCAGCCTTTTTCTCTAAACAAAAATTCTTCCCCTTTCATATATATTTGCCACAGCTATTTAAAACCACCTCAGATTTGACATGACAGTGATGACATGCAATGCCTCCAATTCATTAAAAACAAATGAGACAGAATCTTTTTCTTTTCTAAATTAAAAAGGTGTTAATTAACTTTAATTTGCACAGGATTTGATATTTAATGTCATCTAAATCAGGCAATGTATGTTGCGCCTTTCCACACTCAGTTCTGATGTTAGTTACTATATCAAATGGGCTTCAATAAGATACTGACCCAATGAATCCATGAAATGTCCTAAGCAGCTCTGACCCCAAGGCTCCAGCGGGCTCCAAAAAGACTTGGCACCAACCCAATTCTAACATCATTAGCATGCTGTGAATCCTGCTGATGTTCTCCCGTTTACTCCATCCCTTTAATTACAGCAGTGTCAAAAGAGCTGTGAGTTGACATTGTCAGGCATGTGGCTAGAGACAATTGACGTTATATGCACTGCTATGCACCTCCTCTGGTGTGCGTGTGTGTGTGTGCGTGGGTGGGTGTGGAGGCTATTGCCCCTGGCCATGGTTTTCAAGCATGTGATAAACAGTTCTTGTTTGACTCTCTAAATTCTATCTACTGCATCCTTCCAAACAGTGTGTGACTACTTCTCTATTCTTCGACCAAATTTGGGAAATGGGCTCATAATCTGTAAATGCATCGGAACTGCAGAGAAAGATGAGCTTTTCTTGCTTCCTGTTTCTGGATTGGATAACCGCCTCCATACTGATGAAGCATAGCAGTTATTAGGAAGAATGGCTCCATGAAGATAGATGGTGTTTCTGAAGCTGCAATGACTCAATGAGATCACTCAGCTTCAGATGACAAAGTGTGGAGCGAAACATTCAAGTAGTGAAGGTGTTACATTCACCTCTTGTTTTGGGGTGGCAGTAGCGAGGGTTGGCGGTTCGATCCCCACCTCCGACTGTCCACATGTCGAACCCCACAAAATGTACTGATTATAAGTGGCTTTGGACAAAAGCGTCTGCTAAATGTAAATGTAAATCTCGTCTTCACAAAACAGTATATGGTAAACTTCACCTCTGATACGAAATGTAGGCACCGCAAGGCTGGGGAATAGAAAACATAGTGAATATATAAGAATAGTCTGCAACCCTCTGTGTATATTCATACAAGAATATGATCATGCCTGTGGATCATTGCAAAGCGAGGTTATACAAAGTTGTCCCCTCTGTATCTCAGCGGCCCCCACAGGCAGATCGCTGTCTGAAGCCAGGCCTGCTGTGTTTCACTAGCCACAGGCGTTTGTTCTGTCTTGAATAACTATGTTTAATTCAATAAGCAGAAGACATTCTATTATAACTGGCTTTTTCTGTGGAGAATGAAGGGTGAGTGGTGGTAGCGGTGGGTGGTAATACAATAGAAAATATTATATATTACAATTTAGATTTGGCAGTATATGATACAACATAATACATGCCTTGCCTAGCTCTGCACTGTTGAACAACAATTGACGCGCCATTGTTCTCAATCAGTGTGACTCTTCTTGTTCACTCTGACAGGCAGCATCCTCACAGGCTGAGGGCGGTCTCTCGTGTCTTGGTGATGCTCAGCCGAGTGTGTTCCATCTGGCAGAATTGCTCCTCACTTTAGGAGGTTTTTTTTGTCTGGATAGTGGAGTGGCTAAGTGATATAATCATTCAGTTTATGATACAAGCGTGAAATTGGCATGAGCAGTCTCCATGGGTTGACAAGAAAATTGTCCGAGCCACTTGAAATTTCAAGATGGCGGCCATTTTTCAAGATGGCCAACACCTTAGTGGAGCAGTTAGGCTTAAGAACTCATGTAGTTGGTGATACAAGCATGAAAATATCCATGAGCTGTCTCAAAGGGTCCTTTGACAAGAAACCGCCCACAGCAACTTAAAATTTCAGGATGGCGGCAAATTTTCAGGATTACTGCCGCCCATGTGGATCTTTAAATTATACATTTTCTCATAGAAATGTATTGGGTTCCTCAAAAGACTGTCAAGAGAGGTTGCTTGACTGTTGCTCCTTACCACCACAAGGTAACAGTCACAAAGGAGGTTTTTTTTTTTTAAACTAACAGCTATTAAACATGACAAATAAGTCAGTTTCAGTGTCCCGCATTAACTTGATATTAACTTGATATTCAATGAACGAAAAAATAGCTGCGCTATCAACTGCTACCAACAGCTATCAACTGCTGGGGGGGGGGGGGGGCAGGGGGTCCACGGCCCAAAAAAAAAAAAAAATAATAATAATATATATATATATATTTATTTATTTTTATTTTATATATATATATATATATATATATATATGTATATATATATATATAAGCGGTCTAAAGAAGCCTGAAATGCCTTAATGCCTTTGACTTATTATTTTTATTTTAAGTCTTATATATTCACATGTCACTTACGCTACTGTAATTTGCACTAAAAACATCCCTGTGTCATGTTAAGATCCCAAACCCCCTCACATAATCATGACACATCGCACAACACCTAAGCACCCATTCCAATGACATGGGATTATCAATAAGACATCATTAGTGTCCATAGGAAAGTTTGTTCAATCCATTGTTTATGGCCGATGCGTGAGTTTTAAAATGTTTGACACTCAAGTGTCACCCCAAAAAGACTGTCCTGAGCTGGCCCCCCCAGATATTAAATGTCCTGGCTACAAATATGTCAAAACAATTGTTGTTGGCTTCATTTTTTAAGAAACCAAGATTAGATTTTACCACTACAGAAAGGACCAATGCCGACAATGAGGTCTCGTTGCCTTCACCCTTCACCCACCTCCACAACCACCTCCAGTCCTTGTTGTTCAGCTCTCTCCATGCCTCCGAGTGTGAGTAGTTCTCTCTCTCTCTCTCTCTCTCTCTCTCTCTCTCTCTCTCTCTCTCTCTCTCTCTCTCTCTCTCTCTCTCTCTCTCTCTCTCTCTCTCTCTCTCTCTCTCTCTCTCTCTCTCTCTCTCTCTCTCTCTCTCTCTCTCTCTCTCTCTCTCTCTCTCTCTCACACACACACACACACACACACGCACTCACGCACTCACGCTTTACACTCACACTCAGCACACTCACACGCACCAAATTGAAAATCCTGAAATGTTTGTTGAACTCAATAGCCTGTCTTGGTCAGAAGTTGTTCTGTTCAGTTTTGTTATTTTGAATCAGAATCATTTTTTTAGGTTCAGGCTATCTGACCGGGTTTTTATTTGTTACATGTTTACAAAGCGCTCACAATCGCCTACAACCTTGGCGTACATGTTTTTGTTCATATTTAGCGCAGACTATTTTATATGGTTCTCTTCTCCATGCTCTTGACGAGCTATTTGACAAGTCTTGTTCGATGTTCCTGTTCGATTTTAAAATCACATGCATGCGTGCATGTTGTGTCTTGAAGCCCCCCGAGGATTAATAAAGTACAATGTATTTATCAATGTAGCCTATTATTGTTTGCCATTAATCGTCTGATCTGTGATTAAATCACGTGTTGTTTAATTTTGGGACAATTGCTGTAGGGGAGCCCGGGTATGGTTGTAACATGGGGAGAGTTGTAACACCACCAATTCCACCGATCAGGGATAAGATAGGAGTCACATGACCATTTCAGCATTTACCCACTTTCCCCCCGATCATTGATGGTAATTATCTAGGCTGGAAACCGATCCATGCAGATTTTATCGAGAAAAAACTGATTTTTATGTAAGAAAGTAATTTTTTGGACCATTTTGTCTAGTACTTATAATATTGTAGATACAACCGTGTGACTTATATTAGATGAAATTATACATGACATATATACATATACATGACATTGTTATTTTATTTCAATAAAGCACGTCACATGGTTTGGCCTCTGTTTTTTGCTTATTTTGTCTAATTGTTACAACCTACCCCAGCATGTGTTACAACCCACCCCGGTAGTGGGGTAGGTTGTAACAAAGGAACAACATGTATTTGACATCACCTCATGAGGTCTGTGATATTCTTGCAGAGGTTTGAATTGGTGCCATTTGTAGTAAACAAATGTGGGTACTTTGTATTAAAGTTTGAGAGCTTAAGCTCAAAAATTCAATGAGTTACAGGTGCTGAAGCAAAAAAGTGTTACAACCATACTCGGTCTCCCCTGCCTATATCGGAATAATTTGAAAAAAAAAAAGTCAAGAATGATTTCCACTCCTTGCGACGCGCCTGAGCCTTTCGGTTTCGTTCGGTTAAAGTTCTTGTACATACCATAGAATCCAAGCCTGGCGGCGCCCTGCTATTTATCAATGTAGCCTATTATTGTTTGTTTAATCGTCTGAACTGTGATGAAACTGTGTGCTGTTTAATGTTGGGACAATTGCTGTAGGCCTACTGCCTATATCAGAAATATATATAAATAAATAAATAAATAAATAAATAAATAAATAAATAAATAAATAAATAGTGACCCACCCTACTTTGCAAAAGTCCACCCTGTTGAAGAATCCTGTCTACACCACTGGTGAGCAGCCTCTCACTGTGTATTTCAGATGACAAGCTGTTGTTCATCACAAGAGGGCACTGACAGACACTGGTTTAATATTTGTTGTAGATGGTCATATCCACCAATTACAAATATATTTGCCATCTCTGTTCATCTGGTGAGAACTAGTTGTGGGAAACACTGTTTTTGTTTCTTATAAAGTAGCCTAACCCAGCAATTCAATTCAAGTACTGCGAGACAGAACACAACTCTCCCTCTCACCTGAGGTGTGAAACAGACATTTGCAAATATTGTGTGTTTGTGTCAACATTGGCTGCAGTGGGATTTATCACTCTGACATAGATTAACAACACAGAACAAGTTTCAAGGTTCATTTATACTTTTGCAGAATTGCACCGAAGAATAGAGTGATATTACCTGTGGTAATTTCCCAATGGACAACTTACATTGCCATTTCAAAAATAAAGGAAATAGAAAAATTCTAGATTCTGTGAAGGCCTCACATAACTATAAAATATATGCTATAAAAGGCGGATTGAATATTGGAATATGTTGGGCAGCTGCAAGAGACAAGGATTGTGAATAGAGGTGATGTTGGGTTTGAACATGGGGATGCCATAATGACAGCTTCTATCTTGGAAGTATACGAGCACAAGAATGCGATTAATGTTCACGACATCGTTTCTCTTTTTTTTTTTCGGACATAGAATTCCGAAAAAAAAAAATCTTTCAAGAAAAAAAACAAACCCCAACGTCATTTTTCTGAATGAATGTGATATCTCAGAATCCCAAGAGAAGCTCTCATCCCCTTACCTGTCCCCTCTGCCCGAGTAGCCCCTGACTGCAGACCACAGATCGGGGCGAGGCTCAACGTGGGCGGAGCTCAACGTTTGACTCCACCCACTTCCGGGCACTCTGCATATGGCCGGAGTCCTTCACCAGGCTGGGCAGACCACTTGCTAAAGCTAGCAACTCACATGCTTTCTTTGGGACTGGGTTGGGAAGGGCGGTCATTTTTTCGGCTGAATGCTTTCAGAATATCGCTTACCTTTTCTGGTTTCTCCAAATTGCCACCCCTAGCATGTATGTCTTTGATTTGACACGGGTGGTGACAGCGGTGTTCAACATGAATGAGTTATCTTGTGAATCGCAAGTGATGACTTTCTGGTAATGACTGCTCTGCAAATCATTTAAGTTACTCCCTCCAATTTATTAATTAATTTTGTCACAGAAGGAAAGAAAGATAAGATGGTATTTTATCCTTAAGGTCCTTAGGTCAAAAGTGTGACTGTGAGAATGGTATGATCCTCTTTCAGGGATGGTTTTAATCCTGTGGATGTGATCTCTGGTGTCCTGGTGAACCACTCCATAACTAAATAATTATTGCAGCTTCACACCATCCAGCCCCTATACAACTTTACATACTAATGTGTACATTATGTATGCAGTATTCCTGTCATCACATGTACGAGTAGGAGTTTCCATTTCATTTGCAGGGGCTGGCGTGAGCATCAAAAGGTTAGCCGGGATGCAAATCTCCTCCTCTGTTGGCGTTTGAGCACATCCTTGTCGTGATCTAACTCAAGTACAGTTTCCATGTGTTATGAAGTCAAGTTTGTTTGTGCAATCAAAAGAAAGCAGGAAAGAGAACCTCAATGCGATCGATCGCGTCGCCCGGCCCTTCTGCCAAGAGCCGTCACTGCCGCCAAACCTACAGACAACGTAACGCATTCACTTTCCGAACACTGAATCAACGAGACACCTTGAAAGCCTTCCATTATCCCTGTCTGTTCATTAACACCGCACAGCGCTGACAGCAGTGCCTAACTGGCCACAATACGTCTACAGCACTGCCTCAAACGAACCAGTTGTCAGAGGCGTTTCTAGAGTCTGTGGGGGCCCCCAAGCAAAAGCTCCTAGGGGGCCCTACCGACCAGTGTGGGATTCTTTGAACTCTGATCCTCTGTTTATAGCATACATGTACAGATGTAGCATTTGTACAACAGGACAGGAGCACGCAAAATCACGTAATCCATCATTCAATCTCGGACGAAATTCTCGCCTGTTCAACGGCGAGCGGCAAGTGCACTGAGGCCAGGTCGCGGGGGCCCCCTAGCGGCTCGGGGGGCTCCAAGCATTTGCCTGCCTTGCCTGTTAGCAAGCTGCGCCTCTGCCAGTTGTACTATGTACACTAAACAGGACATGGAGTTAAGGTAGACAGACTGAATACAGGCCTGCGACAGCCACCAATACCAGATTTAATAAAAAATTGTCAAGAGGATCTGAATTTATTGACAAAAAAATGCTTCTAAAATAAATTGCCTATCATAAATCAAGACTATTACTTTTGGTAAAGGCTACTTAATGTAGCTGTAGGTGATATTCAAGAGATTATTTGAGTGTAATTTGTAAGAAATGGCCGAGCCATCCGTCCATCTGTTGGAGTCAAATGCACAGGGTTGATTCAAATTCTTGCTCTCTTCTGCTCTTTTTCCTCACAACTCTTGAATCATACATGAAGCCCTTCAAGGTTAAATAATGCATCTCGCATGTCATGAATGGCATTATGACCACAGCCTGATCATGATCATGCTGTAATGCTGTCATGTGTCTGGCCTCGATCTCTTGACATCCAAACATTCTCAAATGATTGGACCAATCAGCGCTTGGGTCAGGGAACTCCTGCACTGGTCTGCAGTTCAACATGAAAATATAGATGTATGTCAGCATTATTACCCAAATTACTTGTATATTTAGGGGTGGCAGTAGCTCAGTGGATAGAGCGGGTGGACAGAACGGGTCGTCCACTAACCGTAGGATCGGCAGTTCGATCCCCTTGAGCCCCACTTCCAAACTGTCTGCATGTCAAAGTGTCCTTGAGCAAGACACTGAACCCCCAACTTGCTCCCTTGAACGCTGAACATAGCAGCCCACTGCTAGAAATGGTCAAATGCAGAGAACAAATTTCATTCCCAAATCTGAAAAATACTGAGAATGACCAATAAAGACCGATAGGTCCTGTCTTCTTGTACGTTGTTGAAACATAACGCGGGCCATACAGCAACATCAGAAACAGAAACAATCATAGCGCATGTTTCGATTTCTTTGTAACTTTTCCTTCCACCACTAGTGAGTAATCATCTCCCCATAAAACTTACATGCATAACATAACATCCCCACAACAGTCCCTTGTCTGAAATGAGATTTTCAGACATACACACAATTCATACATAAAGAACTAATCGAATCAACATATGCAGCCGTTGCCCCTGAGGGCAAATGTATGCTGCCCGCATTATGAACCTTGAAGCCCCTTAAGGGGCTAATGCTCACACAGAACTGCAATGTCCTCTTCAGCCCGCTCCAGTAGAACCCAGAACACGTGGACACACACACACACACACACACACACACACACACACACACACACACACACACACACACACACACACACACACACACACAACACACACACACACACACACACACACACACACACACACACACACACACACACGCGTGAAGATACGGGCGTATTACATGCATCAATCAGGGTTCTTTCTACAGTATGGTGGATTCCATACCGCACACCACTCGACAGAACACAGCCCTCCGCCAAGCCATCTCAAGTGTCAACAACATTACACGCATGTTGTTTCCTTTTAAAGGAAAAACTAAAACATTGGCTTAGATCACATCAAAAGTGTGACCACTAACCAGATTTGTGAGACTTGAACATTACTTTTTACTGTATTGTTATATCCTGTCTGGGTCTGGTATGTACTGTGCTGTGTGTGTGTTCTCTTCTCTATTTCTTTTTTATCTATTATTCGTTGTCTTTAATATTTGTATTTCCTTTTATTACTTTCAGGGACTACGGATGCAAACTAGCAGCTTTGCTATAATCCGGCATATTTGCAGAAATGTATTTGATGCTCATTAATGTGCATTGTCCCTATCCAAATAAACTGAAATTGAAATTGTTCACCGCATGCATTTCCACATTCGGACACACAACAGCACATAACGGCAGCGCCTGGTGGGGGTGGGGAAGAATAACCAGCGCTGTTTGGTGGACACCAGGCCGGGGAGGTTAAGGAAGCATGCGGTAGAAGAAGAAATGTGCAGGGTATAGAACGGAGCTGTGGACGCTTAATGACTCACCGAAGCTCAGGCACTGTATCAACAAGTAATGTGCTCTGTGCGCATCGTCCAATTACGCCCCCTCTCTCCCTCGCTCTCCTGCTGATGGCTCACCGTCGGTTCCCATTGTGTAGGCCTACTTTCTGTTTCCACTTGTATTGAAGAAGTGTAATGCTTTGATGGTGTTATTGGCTTCTCCCTAAAGGAAGTTATATTTGCCTGTGAGTGGCCTGTTGCCCGCCAGACCAACCCCTCCGCGCTCAGGCGAGTACTAAGAGCTGGTATTGAAAGTCTTGAAATCCAAGTCTCCCCGGAATTCTTGTGATCTCCTGTGAATAGGCCGTTTCAAAAATTATATACAGTATATATATATATATATATATATATATATATATATATATATATATATATATATATATATATATATATATAATTACGTATAGAACACCATTCATCATCCACATATGAAATGATTGTCTATGATTCATATTGCTAGGCTGATAGCCATCGCAATATGGCTCATTGTAGGAAGAACATTCATATCTGCTATTACAGAATGATGCCCCTGTATTCAGGGAGCTGAAAACAGGAGCAGCATTTATTCAATTATATTCAGCAACATTTGTATGACTCAAAGGATACACGGAGGAGACCTCGTTTGTCTGAAACTTGCCTCACAAAAATAACAAGACCTGTTTTGTGTCTTGGAGTGGTTTTTGTGTCAATGGATTTGATTATTTAGGTTTCCCAGGAGATGCTTGTTGACCTGATTATCAGTGGGAAGACGTACATTACATAGGGAAGAAGCACCTATTGATTGAATTTTAGTTAAAGCATTAACATTGCACATTTTCAACAGCATATTTCCACCGTGGTTTTATTTCTGGAGAAATCGGGCGTGTTTGCGAGCGCACGAACGCATGCATACGTGTGGAGGCCTTGTGCTGTCACTGTGTATGGATGCGTCACGGCCAAAGGAACACACATCTCAGCCTTGGTGATTGTGCCACTCAAGGGTAGAAAAACAGCCCGTTCCACGTGCCAGGGCGCAGTAACCCACGGCTGCTCCACTGCCCCGGTGCATCCATGTTGAGCCAACAGCTCCCTGTGTTCATTTGATTCATAATCGTCGAGCGCATCTTTAAGCAGCTTGGCCAGCGGCGAGGTGAAGGTAAGATGTTCATTCTTCTTCATGTTTCCTTGTTCTTGCAGGCACATCTAAGCTTCGGTTTAACACATTTTATCTCTAAGTGCTGCTTAGAAATGCAAATAAAGTGGTAGAGAGTAGAATAAAGCTGCTAGTCCTAGTTGTAGTGTTGCGCATACAATAGAAATCAGTTTTTGAAAGTTTGTTTAACTTGATTCAGTTCTAAATGGCAATTTTTTCAACTTTATCTCCATTATCTATTGAATGAATTTCATCTTTCTATCTCAGCTATCAGTAAATGAATAACAGCTGATGAATGTTGTGGCACATTTATGGGCTTCATACCCTTCTTACCCAAATGTGTAACACTGTGGAGTCTCCCATTCACAATGTGGTGACTGCCACACAAAGACGAGGCGGCTGGATGGAGGTTCCACAGAGGGCTTTACATGCAGGAAGGACTCAGCGGCTTGAGGTCAATGTCTACGCTCTCAGTCGTGATACATTTAAATGTCAAAGTCGTACGAAAACCGATAGTGGATTTCTTCTTTGAACACGTCTATTATCCACAACCCAGTTAAAACTCATTATCGCCCAGTGGTCCTGTTGGGACTTTTGGAGTGATGTCAAACAACAAAAGCAGCGTACTCACACCATGTGAGCCGTGGCTATAAGGGGGATGAAATTAAAATCAATTAAGCAGGACTGAAACAGAAATTAGAATACAGAGAACAGAGTGTGCCTTATGTCATACAGATTGGTCTCCATCATTTCCTTTGTGGTGCCTGATGAAACATTGGCTGTGACATATAGTGATCTGTGTCTCTGCCATCATACTGGGGACTGGCCAGTGATGTGTCTCATTATACTGGGGACTGGCCAGTGATGTGTCTCATTATACTGGGGACTGGCCAGTGATGTGTCTCTCATTATACTGGGGACTGGCCAGTGATGTGTCTCATTATACTGGGGACTGGCCAGTGATGTGTCTCTCATACTGGGGACTGGCCAGTGATGTGTCTCTCATTATACTGGGGACTGGCCAGTGATGTGTCTCTCATTATACTGGGGACTGGCCAGTGATGTGTCTCATCATACTGGGGACTGGCCAGTGATGTGTCTCTCATTATACTGGGGACTGGCCAGTGATGTGTCTCATTATACTGGGGACTGGCCAGTGATGTGTCTCATTATACTGGGGACTGGCCAGTGATGTGTCTCTCATTATACTGGGGACTGGCCAGTGATGTGTCTCATTATACTGGGGACTGGCCAGTGATGTGTCTCATTATACTGGGGACTGGCCAGTGATGTGTCTCTCATACTGGGGACTGGCCAGTGATGTGTCTCTCATTATACTGGGGACTGGCCAGTGATGTGTCTCATTATACTGGGGACTGGCCAGTGATGTCTCTCATTATACTGGGGGCTGGCCAGTGATGTGTCTCTCATACTGGGGACTGGCCAGTGATGTGTCTCTCATTATACTGGGAACTGGCCAGTGATGTGTCTCTCATTATACTGGGGACTGGCCAGTGATGTGTCTCATTATACTGGGGACTGGCCAGTGATGTGTCTCTCATCATACTGGGGACTGGCCAGTGATGTGTCTCATTATACTGGGGACTGGCCAGTGATGTGTCTCTCATTATACTGTGGACTGGCCAGTGATGTGTCTCATTATACTGGGGACTGGCCAGTGATGTGTCTCATTATACTGTGGACTGGCCAGTGATGTGTCTCATTATACTGGGGACTGGCCAGTGATGTGTCTCATTATACTGTGGACTGGCCAGTGATGTGTCTCTCATTATACTGGGGACTGGCCAGTGATGTGTCTCTCATTATACTGGGGACTGGCCAGTGATGTGTCTCTCATTATACTGGGGACTGGCCAGTGATGTGTCTCTCATTATACTGGGGACTGGCCAGTGATGTGTCTCATTATACTGGGGACTGGCCAGTGATGTGTCTCTCATTATACTGGGGACTGGCCAGTGATGTGTCTCTCATTATACTGGGGACTGGCCAGTGATGTGTCTCTCATTATACTGTGAACTGGCCAGTGATGTGTCTGTCATACTGGGGACTGGGGACTAGCAGCAGGAGGAGCATGTGAAGGGGGTAATAGCTAGCTATTGAACACACCAATGCGTTTTTAATTTGAATAACAGGAAAGGCAATCATGAAGAGGAAGAAACGGGAAGGTCTTCAGGAGGTAGAATCAATGTGTTAACCCTTACACAATACACAATGCTGCATTTCCTGAGTATCCCGAAGGCTCACAGCAACCACAGGCAGAAGACATTTCAATATTGGCATTTGACAACAGATTGAACGCACACACGCTCGCGCACACACACACACACACACACACACACACACACACACACACACACACACACACACACACTGGCACACACACACACACACACACACACGCTGGCACACACACACACGCTGGCACACACACACACACACACACACTGTCTTTTGAACACTGTCTTGACAAGAGTCACTAGTCATTGGTGATTGCAGTGCCCGTTCAGAACAGCGAGTCACCTATGATTGCATAGCAGTCAGTGGCAAGCTCAATTTAAAGGATGTCACACGTAATGATGGGAGAATACAAGTGACTGCCTCCCTGAAACTCGAAATTCAAAATTCCTCTTGCAGTTATTCTTATACAGCCCACCCCAGGTACCTGGACGTAAAGCTGAGCTGCACATTCAAAGGTAATGAAGGCCTTTCATGTAGTTGGACATATTGGTTTCATTGTGCCTTTGGCTCGGGAATGCTCTGCCGCAGCCAAACGGCTTAAACATATTTAATCACCTTGTTATTCACCGTCAGGCGGACTGAAGCCAAAGCCGCCTTTAACCCTCAAGTATCGTGGCCTAATGAGGAGAAAGAAATCTGCTCAAATACTTTTAATGAGCAGAGGGATTGAGGAGATAAAGGATAAGCCACTGCATCCTTTAAATGCAGAAAATAACTATGCCTATAGGGTGTCTGTCCAGGTTACTTCCTCAAAAGACTCTTAGATGGAAACATCTGACCAGCAACACATCTGCCACAACACTAATATGTAGAATGCTGGTAAGACTCCTCACCCAGAGGGGCATTATGGTTACATATTCCCTACAGTATGTATGTCTTTGACAGTGCAGCGCAGTAATGTACTGTATTGGGTCGAATGTATTCAGAAACATGACAGCTTGTTGGCGGTGAATGCGCTGCTTTTGGCAGGTTCGTGTCATTATGGATCAGAGCTCTTGGAGAAAAGCTTCAATCGCTTAGAAAAAATAAGTACTGTATGTTGTCTTGATGTGATGATGGATTGGATTATAAAGGCCCGCTCATGATAATTGAAGGGTTTCTCTCGTAAGG
Source organism: Urophycis tenuis (assembly GCA_036785325.1). Taxonomy (NCBI): domain Eukaryota; kingdom Metazoa; phylum Chordata; class Actinopteri; order Gadiformes; family Phycidae; genus Urophycis; species Urophycis tenuis. The sequence continues at coordinate 2,858,727 of JAXIVH010000002.1, read as the reverse complement.
TTCCACATCAGCTATGAATGTCACCAGTCGACAATTATGAGCCCATGCTTGGCTCAACCCACAGAAGTGACTGACACGAACACTGGGTTATTCACCAGGGGCGGTCTCTACGTCTTCAGTCCAAAGCATCCAGGGACACCCGGCAGCCGCGGGACAACTGACATCTTCATCCATCTGTTGTCTGTGTCGAATCCTCGTACAAGATGGTCGCGGCTCAGTGAGAACAACACGGCCTGCCACCACAACGCCAGGGTCACCAGACGCTGAAAAAGTACATTGCTCGAATGGAAACAACGTCACCATCAGCATCAGCTAAACAACAAAGAACAACTCACAAATAAGAACTTTGTGAACATCGCGTTAGCACTCAACCGAAACCGTTCCTGATACGATCCTGTATGCGTGTGGCTCATTACCACAGTTGGAGGGCCCTTGCTGAACCTTTTCCGCTCGTCTCAGTATGAACCACGCCGCGTTAGCTGCGACCCCGTCGGCCAATCAGTCCGACTGCCAGGAGGTCCATCTGCCGTTCTCCCTGTTCTTCACCATGGGGGTGGTGAGTCTGATGGAGAACCTGCTGGTGGTGGTGGCGGTGGTACACAACCGGAACCTCCACTCGCCCATGTACTGCTTCATCTGCAGCCTGGCGGCCTTCAACACCATGGCCAGCCTCACCAAGACCGTGGAGAACGTGATGCTGGTGTTTGCGGACGGAGGACACCTCGACCAGCAGGGGTCCTCGGAGAGGAGGATGGACGACGTGATCGACTCCCTGCTGTGCATGTCGTTTGTGGGCTCCATCTTCAGCTTCCTGGCCATCGCGCTGGACCGGTACGCAAGGGGGAGGCGGTATATGGTTCAGTCGGATCGTAGTGGTCATCCATACATACATATACATATATACGTATATACGCCACACTGGCCATTGGATTGTACGGCGACATCGCCACCATGTTGGAGAGGCCGACTCTGGCCTGTCAGCACTACAAGTGATCACTGTAGTGGTGAATGGGGGCATTTAAGTGTATCCATGGTCTATGGTGGTTATCCATCAGATCTCTGGTGCTCAGGCTCTACACTCTGGGCTTCCTGGAATCAGTTCTTGTGAAATAGAAACAGATAAAGTTCTAATAAGCCGGATATTTTGGGTCAAATTCTGTGTAGCTTTGAGCCGTGTCAAATTAATTTTGATGTTAGTCAAAGTGTCCATTATCTGACAACAGAGCCTGATTTAGATTATCCGGCTTTAGATAGATAGATAGATAGATAGATAGATAGATAGATAGATAGATAGATAGATAGATAGATAGAGAGATGGGTACTTTTTTCATCCTGAGGGAAATGTGTGATTGTTGATGTGGTGTCTCCCCTCCGCAGTTACCTCACCATCTTCCACGCGCTCCGCTACCACAACATCATGACGATGCGCCGCGCGGCGGCCATCTTGGCCGCCATCTGGACGGCGTGCGGCACGTCGGCCGCGCTCATGGTGCGCTTCTTCGACACCACCTTCATCAAGACCGTGTTCATCGGCGTGTTCGCCGTCTCCCTGCTGCTCATCGTCTCCCTCTACGTCTACATGTTCCTGCTGGCGCGCGGCCACGCCAGGAAGATGGCCGCCTACGCTGGCGCCGGCGCCGGCGGCGTGGGGCGGCGGCAGCGGCGGCGCTGCTGGAGCGGGGTCAACATGCGCGGCGCGGTGACCCTCACCATCCTGTTCGGCACGTTCGTGGTGTGCTGGGCGCCCTTCTTCTTCCACCTCATCCTCATCATGGCGTGCCACGCCAACCCGTACTGCGAGTGCTACCGCTCGCTCTTCCAGCTGCACGTGGCGCTGCTGATGAGCCACGCCCTCATCGACCCCGCCATCTACGCCTTCCGCTCCGCCGAGCTCAGGCACACCTTCCGGCGCATGCTGCTCTGCTGGCGCGGCGGCGGGGGCTGCTCCGCCAGTATTTAGTAACGTGTTGTGTTGCTCAGTTCAGTTCAGGTTTATTGTCACATGCTGGATGACAATGTGCATTAGTACCGGTAGTGAAATCCTTGTTGCTCGTTGTTCGTTCAACTTGCTACTTACTGCTATATAGAATAATATAAATACAAAACAAATGAAGACATTAAAAAGGGACAATATAAACAGAAAATTAAGAATACAAATAGACAACAGAATAAAACACCTATGCAAACACAATGAATAGACAAATATTTCATATTGCGTGCACATAAAATAAAAATAAAATAAAAAGTATTGGGAGTCGAGGGCCAAAGCTCTAGGTTTAGAATCTCCCCTGGGGGGGGGGGGGGGTTCCAGTCATGTGTGTGTGTGTATGGTGTGTGTGCAGAGTTGTATGCAGAGTTGTATCAACAGTTCAGTAGGCTTGACGTGGAATGACGCTGTTTCTGAACCTGCTGGTTCTGGTCCGGTGGCTCCTGTACCGTCTGCCAGATGGGAGGACCGTGAACACACTGTGGCTCGGTACGTACATGTTATGGTTTTCTGACAAACTACAAACTACAGTCCAGGTGGCCATTCAGGGTGTCCACATTTAAAAACGCGTTCGGATCTCTTTTGTGGTGGAAAATGAACCCACGGGCCTTTTTCTGCAAGTCATACTTTTTGAGGACCTATACTACATGGAAGTTATCTGATTGATATACTTGTTTTTGTCTATCCATGAATACCTGGGTACAGCCAAAGTGGTGGGCCTCTCGTTTGACCAACACTCCCCAATTCCATTGGGAACATGAGACGCCACTAGTAATGATTTCTTGACTCGGGCCTCTACCCCTTGCCCTGGCTGTTTAACTCACAGAAGATCTATGCCCTAGATTCTAGGGCCTCTGGTTGTCTCAAGGCCTCGGGATGAGCGGAGACTCTGTTTGCCTGGTAGAATCTATCCCCATCTTAAGTCGCATTTCAGTGTGTCTCCAGGGTCAAGCCACCACACGTACCTGCACCGTTGTTTACCTTGCCCTATGAAAGGCGCCTGCCAACAATACTTGGGGCACATTTCTGAGAAAGCGGTATCAAGTGTATTGCTCTCTGTTGAACTGTGCCTGTTCACTTGTTAACAACTGAATATTAAAAATGGATCTTTTGGTTTAATCTAACAACTCGGTTGATTTCATTCAGCACTTGCTGGCGCCTGGCGTTCCCGAGGCCTCGAGACAACCAGAGGCCCTAGATCTTCAGTGAGTCTAACAGCTCAGGGCATGGGGTCAAGGCCCCCGTCACGCATTCGTCATTAGTGGCGTCTCATGTTCACAATGGAATCAGGGAGTGAGGAGAGGCCCACCACTTTGCCTGTACCCAGGTATTCACGCATAGAGAAAAACAAGTGTATAACTCAGATAACTTGCATGTAGTATAAGTGCTCAAAAAGTATGACTTGAAATAGGCCTGAGGGTTCATTTTCCATCACAATTTATTCATGTTTTTTACTCACTGTTGGTGGTCCCACTGGTACCTCACTGTTATTAACTCACTACTGGTGGTCATCGATTCTCGGGTTTTGATGGTGATTGATGGCGACAATGACAGCTGATGCAATTCACACCTAAATTGTAAATCAAAATAGTCCCTTTGTTTGTGTCAAACAAGAGTTAGTCTGGAGGGTCCCTCCTAACCGTGCTTGAAAATGTCTGTTATGTACTGTTTATATCTGTGTACAAAAATGAGATGTATGTATGTATGCATGTATGTATGTATGTATGTATGTATGTATGTATGTATGTATGTATGTATGTATATTAACAGAGGCCAATAAGAAAGACATTCAAACAATGTGATTGATTAAATCTTTTTATCCTCGTATGAAGAGATATTCAGACATATATTTCATATCACATCAACCCAGTATTGTCTTCAGTATTTATTATATTTAATTTACAGCCATATTGCAACAAATTATAGTACCATATTTTCCATTGCGCATAGGGACACCATATATATGCAGTGCCTATATAAAATATGACATCTTTACAATTACACCCTTGTAAACACACCTCATTTTGATAGAAACATCAATTTTGTACAAACACATTTACAAGGCATTTCACTTTTAACAACATTGCCAATAGTGATCACATGTTGTAAATGTTGTATAAATGTTGTATATTTTTTGTATGTTGTATTGATGGACGCCATTGCTTTCAACCTTACAGACTTGGTGCATGCCCCTTGAATATATAGGCCTACCTAATTATATGCATTTACGATTGTCATGTTTGTGTAAACTTAAGTATTGGCAGTGTGCTTCAAGAATCATCATAGACACTTCAGTCATTTTTTTCGTGCATGCGCATTTTTCTTTATATTGTCATTCTTAGTTTTTTCTCTGTATTTTTTTGGTCCTCTGGGTGACAAAGCTCACATTTCCAAAGACGGAGGCTACAGATCACAACTGAACATGTGCTGGAAGGCTATCTCAATTAAACCCTAGAGGTTAAATAATCCAAACGGACAAGACTTCTACTCATGTTCTCCTAAGAGACTACCCGCTACTTGAAAGTAGACATGAAGGCCTCTGGACGGACGCAGTCACAAAAGTAGCTGTGCACATCCACGTACATAACAAGGGGGTTGCAGTGCAAACCAGCGACCAGGTTAGCATTAGCGTTTTATTGTTTCGGCTCAAGTGAGTTAGCTGCACGTCATCAGCGTCGCCACTGTTCTACGGCGAGTGGCGACCAACTTTTGAATGACAAGATGAAAACATCAGAAGAGTGGCAATTCCTACATCATACAAATCTAAAAAAAAAAAAAAGGACCCGTAGACTGGGCACCCAATCAGACCGACTGACAGGACAGTTCACCACACAGCGACGGAAAAAGGCACAACACATCCCCGCAATAATTGATTTGTTCAAAACAGTAACCCAACAGCTGTTCTGTTTCTGACTAATTGCTACATCTTTCTCGCTGCTCTGTCTATGTTGCTACACAACAATAGAGACAAGGGATTTTGGTATTTCGTAATTCCAAGGCATTCTTAAGCTTTATGAGCTTCTCCAAGCAGTGGAATAGTGAAATGTCTGTGTTTTGGAATGACCTGCAGATACTAGGCTGTGCAAATGTACACCAGTGGCTGGGAGAGAACCTTCACAACAATCATCTAATCCCAGGGAAGTATTCACCATCGATATATTCTGTGACGGGTACAGGCCAGATTTTCAACGTATGTTATTTGTTTTTAAATAAAACCGTGAATGCAGTGTGTGTGTGTGTGTGTGTCCGTGTCAGTTCTGTTCGATATCAGCCACAACAGGCAGCCTTGCTGTGTGGCGCAGGCGATGTTTTCTGTATCCTTGAGTGTCAAGGCTTGTTTTCTCTGCAGTTGTTTGAATCCTTTTTTATACAATGTAATTTGTGGATTTAAATAAACAATTCAAATGTGTGTGTGTGTGTGTGTGTGTGTGTGTGTGTCTGTGTGTGTCTGTGTGTGTCTGTCTGTGTGTGTGTGTGTGCGTGCGTGCGTGCGTGCGTGTGTGTGTGTGTGTGTGTGTGTGTGTTTAGTGATTCAACAGACTACTGACAAAAAAAAGCTGTTCCACCGAGGAAACAAGGCTGACCTGGAGCTTGTGGAATAACAACGTGTTGTTCCACAAAGAGTACATCCTCAAGTTGCATATAACGAAAAGAGAGAATTGAATACAGCCAGCATCTCATATACAGTACTGTACGACATTCCACGGTCGAGAACCCAGACAAGCAGAAATGAAAGACAGTAAGTCTGGTCCTTGAAAGACAAGCACAGGACAGTACAGTATACAACGTATGTCTGGAAAAAGTATGAAAAAACTCTCCTGAGTGGCGCCGCTCAAGCGTCTTCGCTGCTTCCCCTCTTGAGGAGAGAGCCCAGACCACCAGCCACCGCAGCAGACCCCGTGTCCACTGAAACCCCTTCGACACCCAGCCTCGTTTGGTTGCCCCTATCCCATGGTTCACTCCATCTGTGTGTCATTTCGTCACCCCCCCACACACACACACACACGCGCCCGTTGCCCTGCTCAGTACTTGCCGGTGAGCGCGCAGACGTTGGCGCAGGCGTTCCGGATGCTGTAGCAGCAGATGATCTCCTTGAAGGTCTTCCTCATCTCCTGGCTGCGGAAGGCGTAGATGAGGGGGTCGATCACCGAGTTGCACATGATGAGGATGAGGTACATGTTGAAGTGGGACATGAAGCACACGCAGTACAGGTTGCGCGGGCAGGAGATCATGAGGATGAGGTGGAGGAAGAACGGCGCCCAGCACACGATGAAGATGCCCAGCAGGATGGTGAGCGTGATGGCTCCCTTCATGCTGGCGCGCTGGTGGATGGAGTTGTAGCCCGGCAGCGCGGCGATGCGCTTGACGTGGGACCGCGCCAGCATGAACATGTGGCTGTAGAGCGACGCCATGAGCAGCAGCATGGCGAAGAACATGGACACCAGGCAGATGATGACGGGCGTGGTGTCCCAGTAGACGATGAAGACGATGCCGCAGCCCGTGCAGAAGGTCCAGATGCCGGCGATGATGAAGCCGGCCCGGCGCACCGTGACGATGTTGTGGTAGCGCAGGGCGTAGAAGATGGTCACGTATCTGGGCCAGAGCACAGCACAGTGACGCGTCAAACCTCGTTGTCTGCGTGGCCCGACGGCTGGGGAGCGTCTAATATGTGTGGTGACATATTGTGACTCCAGCCGCCCCACGCATCACTCCATGGAGTGCACACAGAGCTCCGCTACACAAGCGCTTAAAGCTATGGCTATTTTTTTTTAACATTTATTTCAAATGCATAACCCTGGTTGCATAACCCTGGTTGTATCTCGGCTGCATTGAAAAAGAGGGTTGCCCTCAATGTAATCCCGAGAGTGTTAAATAAAGGTTTCAATTCAATTCAAAAAATGAATGAATAAACAAAACAACAACAACAAAAAGTAAAGCACAACACAGTGAACGTATTTGTAATGATTTGTCAAGATTTGTTATGTACGGTCCGCATGAGAAATGCTCTCAAAGCATTCAGCCTCTCTAACTACCTCTCGTCAGTGCATCGGTTTATCGAGAGTCCTTCTGGAAGCCGTCTGTGTATTTATAGAAATGTTTTAGCTTCCCTGTGTTGAGTCAAAGCACCGCCGGCCCACCTCTCTCCTTCCCCTCCCCAGCAGCCCTACCGGTCCACAGCGATGGCCAGTAGGCTGCACATGGACGCCACCACGGAGATGCAGATCATGGAGTCAAACACGTTGTCCATCTGCCGGATGAAGCTGTCCTCCACCACCAGCTGCTGGTTGTTCAGCAGGTAGATCACGATGGTTTCCCAGGCGTTGGACACGCTCACCAGCATGTCGGCCACCGCCAGACTGCAGGAAGCCACAGCACAACACTCGGATCACAGAACCCGGGATCACAAACCAGCCGACTGTAGCCGGGGATGTCAGACACTGTGTTTATAGCGGTACGCTAGTGATGACGCTTTGGCATCTGCAGTCTCATTTTGTGAAGCACATGTTACCTGCAGACAAAGAAGTACATGGGAGAGTGGAGGTTCTTGTTCTTCACGATAGCCATGATGACCAGGATGTTCTCCAGCAGAGAGATGATCCCCAGGATGAGGAATATCTGCTCCATCCCCAGAGATACACAGCAGAGATGTATGGGTCAGGAACCACCCAATAGATACAACGTACAGCTGTATTAAATATGGGAAACTGCAATGATCAGTGTTGCAGAAGAGACCTTAAATATGCATGCTCAGTGACCTGCACTTGCATATTGTGCAGCAATGATGAGAAGGAATGTATTAATGTCAACACACACAATGCTTTTGCACACTGGAGGTTCACACAGAAGGGGGTACACAGAGGAAGAGGCTCGCACAGAAGGCAGCTGACACAGAAGGGGGTCCACACAGAAGGAGGTCCACACAGAAGGAGGTCCAAACAGAAGGGGGCGCACAGAGGAGGAGGTTCCCCATCAGGCATACAGACCTCTACGGCGATGTGCAACTGCTCGCAGGCCACCGGCTTGGCCCCGCCCACTGTGGCCGGCTGCAGCGGCGTGTGCAGGGTGTAGTTCTGCTGGTCATAATAGTAGTAGGTAGAGTTTCCGGAAAACTCCCCCTGCTGGAACCAGGCCTCGCCGGACACGTTCATGATGGCCATGGCTCTGGCCGTTCCGTATTCGACGTCTGGATCCCTCACGAGCAGCTGGTGGCGCCGGCACGACTCCCGGTGGGCGAGAGGGCGGTCTGTCAGAGGAGAGCTAACAACAACAGAGGAGTTAGCTCAAAGTCAGCAGCTCAACAACAGAGGAGTTAGCTCAAAGTCAGCAGCTCAACAACAGAGGAGTTAGCTCAAAGTCAGCAGCTCAACAACAGAGGAGTTAGCTCAAAGTCAGCAGCTCAACAACAGAGGAGTTAGCTCAAAGTCAGCTGCTCAACAACAGAGGAGTTAGCTCAAAGTCAGCAGCTCAACAACAGAGGAGTTAGCTCAAAGTCAGCAGCTCAACAACAGAGGAGTTAGCTCAAAGTCAGCAGCTCAACAACAGAGGAGTTAGCTCAAAGTCAGCAGCTCAACAACAGAGGAGTTCGCTCAAAGTCAGCAGCTCAACAACAGAGGAGTTAGCTCAAAGTCAGCAGCTCAACAACAGAGGAGTTAACTCAAAGTCAGCAGCTCAACAACAGAGGAGTTAGCTCAAAGTCAGCAGCTCAACAACAGAGGAGTTAGCTCAAAGTCAGCAGCTCAACAACAGAGGAGTTAGCTCAAAGTCAGCAGCTCAACAACAGAGGAGTTAGCTCAAAGTCAGCAGCTCAACAACAGAGGAGTTAGCTCAAAGTCAGCAGCTCAACAACAGAGGAGTTAGCTCAAAGTCAGCAGCTCAACAACAGAGGAGTTAGCTCAAAGTCAGCTGCTCAATGCAACCTTGATGGGGGTTTATTTGAAGGGCATGCATCAGACTGACATGACACCGTCGTGACACACGTCCTGAATATGAAGGAGTCTTTCTGAACGTTTAAGACTGCGGGTGTTCCGTGTCCTTCGATACATTATGTCATTTTGTAACATTTTTTCAACTTAAAAAAGCGATGAAAGTGTATGTTGAGGTGGCCTCAAGGTTGGTCCTGATGCTGTCCTCTGTTGTGTTTCTCCTGTTTCAGGATGGGGATGGGTGGCGCCGGGTCCCGATCAGAAACACAGCCCACCTGGACAGACTGGGCTGTAAGCCAGACCTACAGGGCCCTCTCGCTCTTCCCCTGCTACCATTGGTCTCCATCTTGTGTTCCACATACATGCACCCACACCTCACCCACACATAGCCCACATACCTACTGACTGACTAATAATAATGATTAAATGTATTTAATGAAAACCTTTCCCCGTATCTAGACTATGCGTGGTCTTCCTCTTTTGTGTCTTCATACTTTTGAGCCAGGTTGTGACAAACATGTGTAAACAAATCATTAAACTGTCCCAATCTTGACGGTCTCATGACAGCCCATGTTAAAATAGCAGAAATGGCAAACGGCATTGGCAACAGCCATACACATTCATAAAGACTCTTTTATATTCATGACATGTGTCATGGCACGGTTATGACTGTATCATGTCGGTCTTATAAATACCCTTCAAATAAAGTCTTACACTAATCGCTTATCTTCAAATTAATGTTCCAACAGGCCAACAGTACTGTCAAGTATTCAATAGTGTCTAATTGAATGCATTCAACCAGCGAGAACGAAAGCTTTACATTTTATAATTACACTGGCTTGCAACCGCCATGCATGCACCCTGTATTTATTCCTTGACTGACTGAATAAATAGAGGTTTCTAACTCACCACATTCAAGTCCAGCTGTTGGCCTGAATGATTGCCCTGAAGGCAACATTTATCTCTTACAAATTATTCATCAGAATCAGGTAAAACACACTGTAAAGGATATTTGGATTGCATGATCCAAGAAATCCCATTCCAAAACATTTACCTTGGGCAAAATACTAAAGGAACTACTGGCATTGTGTTGACACAAACAAATAAGAATGACATGTGTGACCTAATGCAGCTCACAAAATCTCATCTCAACTACTCATGTCTAGAAGTGGGGAATCTGAAATTGTTCTCAGAATATCAATAAAACAATTCAGTCATATATCTTCTGCCATAGAGGGACATTTTGATAACGTCGATGTTGAGGTCCAAAGCGACCCATATTGAGAAACCACCTGTTCTGTGGTTTAGGTTGGAGAACAGGCCGGTCTTTTCCAGAAGCCTTCTGCCTTTGAAGCCCCACAGCGGTTTAACACGCGCTGCATTATCTTGCATGAACACATGCTTCCTGGTTGGAGCTGGCTGTTATACTACTTTGCTTTTTGTTTTGTTTTTAACCATGGTAGAAATGATTACTTTGTAAAAAATAATCACACTTCTTTGTTCGTTCATTTCGCAATCATTGGACGTATGAAAGCGGACTCTGTTGTGGGTAGTGTTCAGGCATCAGTGTGGATTCATCTGACTTTTGGGTTTGATATTCTTACTGGATGCATGCCCATAGCATGTGTTTTAACTGTACATACGAATGCTGTAGTAACCACTGGTCCCTAAGAGAACCAAAACAACAACATCTGTGCGGTTGTCAAAGAGAATAATGGACGTAAGTGACGTGTTGAAGAAGCCTTTGATCTGCTCCATGTAGAAGAGGTCCAGGAGCCTGGGGAGATGTTTCCCTTAGCTGAGGAGAGAACATCACTCCTAGGACTGTATCCTATGCCCCCCCCCCAGGGATGACGGATCCCAGCGTTGTTGATCGTCAACTTGTGACTCGCTGTGCAAAAGCAAGCAATTTTCAATGGCAGACATCAGGATGGAGCGGTGTGAAGATATAGACAGGTTTCATTCAGGGTCACCTTGAAGCATTGCCATGAAAAATGTGTGCCATAAGCCACCCCGAGGTGTCTGTAAATAATGTACAAGGTCGAGCTGAGCTCGTCACCACCATCAAATTATTGTCCACTGGTGGTTTAGTCCGCCTCTACCACAATTAGCAAGCAGGCTTACACATAAGTACCTTCATCTCTAGCATTAGCCTTAGCTTTAACATTAGTTTTCTATTGAATCAGCGTAATATGGTTCCATTGTGCTTTGAGTGTATTGTTTATACATTGTGGATGAAACGTGGCGATCGTTGCTGTTAATGTTGTATTTGTAGTGCATTGATTTGGAACTGGCAATAGGGCAGGTGCAAGGTGTCCCATTATTTATAAAATATGAAGACAGAATATAGAACATTAAAGACAATAAATCAATACCTCAATAAGCGCGTATAGGTGAACCCAGACACTTCAAGCTGGGAGTTTAACTAATAAAAAATGTATCATTATGCGTCGTATCTGTGGATAATAAATACTTGATGGGGATTCCCCCCCACACACATAGAAACACATCAGAGCCGAGCTGCGTGTGTCTCTGGGGCGTCTGAAGAAGGTTAGCAGAACGGTGAGGATGCCTGAAGGAGTGAATGAATGAACAAATGACAACATGCAGAGTGGTGTCTGAGCAGCCTCGCACCAGGGAGCGCCACGAGAGGGGAACGCAGAAGGACGACGGCGGTCGTCTGGGAGAGCACATGTTTAAACGGATTACATGCTTCATTTGATTCATCAAGGTTTTTCTTCTTCCAGCTCAAAACCACCCGAGTGTTTACATATTTGTATCTTCCACATGACTCGGCGGACAGATAATACCCTTATTTGGGGAAACACGGAGGGGGGGAGGGGGGGGGGGGGGGGGGGGTGGGAAAATGCATCATGCATTTTATATTAAAAAATGCATTGGGGCTTAAACCTAATCACTAGATGTGGTCATGTGGGCCATGGCTGGTACGCTTGCATCGGACAGTAGAGCTCCACATTCGCTGAGGCTCGACAAATAGAATGAGATACGCTGCGATGCGCTGGGATACTGGGCGTTCGTGTTCAGAATTCCAGAGCGTGGCACCGTATCTCATTCTACCTTCTTCCTGAACGGAAAGCCAGGAGGCTCAGGGGAACCTTAAACATGGCGGCGGTGATGACATCCTGTTGTTTTGTCGGTTTGATTTCAACAGAAACATGTTTTTCTTAGCGTGTCCAAGTAGCCACTGTGCCAAGGACCCATTTCAACAAGGCTATTTGTGGGTCCGTTTTGTTGGGTAAGGTAATAACAATTCCACCGCACGGTTTTGCATTTGGCAAATAAAAAAATAAAACATCTTATAAATTGGATCTTGAATGTTTACTGCCAGGCCTGTCTCTGTTGGTTCTGTGCCATCACTCACCAACAATAACATATCTTTATCACTAAAGTGACGAATATGGGTTGAGAGTGCGTATCCATTAAAAGTAGAGTTCAAAATAAGTTATTGTGGGTGGGAGAATTTTATCAGGGTTATAATGCTAAATATCTCCAAGGCAGCATAGAGAATACAGACCAGAGGATGAACACTCTTGACCTCCTTTTCTTGGAAATAAAATCACTAATATACATCCCTAGTTCTTTAGTTATTTAAAGTGTGTACAAATGTCCATCTCCACCAATTCAACAAAGGAGCCCAAACACACAACGCAATGAGGTCGGTATATTTAACGTTTTGGCTGACTTTCTAATGATTATTTTATTGATTTGCGTTAGAATGAGCTCTTCATGATGTGCCCCGCTGTTACCTCAACTGCACTCCCTTCCTCGAGCATCTTTGCCAAGCAGTTTCAAACAGTTTCCTTCTGCTGCTCGTTCATGAACACACGCCCCGGGGGGGCGATCGTAAAGCCATTTCCATCCATTTCATTGACGCACAACGAGCTGTGCATGTGCCATCATTGCTGTCTCTCTGGTGCTTAAGTGAGGCCGACCCTTTGGTCCGTTATCCTTTGGACAGCGTGCCTGTTCCCCTGGAAGGACGTTGACTTCTTGTTGTTCGGGGAAAATCCAGGCGGCCACAAATCCCTTGAAGGAGTCCTCCCACCCAGCGCCATGCGGCTCTGCCCCCCTGAGGGACGCTGTCACCTCTCGGTTTGGGTACCGCTTCATTGTTCTGCCCGAGTCCATGTCTGAACGCGACTAGGGACGGGCCAAACGCATCAGGCGATCATGCCATCGCGTGGTCAGGAAGTATAATATTACTCAATACTATACTTAATTACTCAAAAAGAGTAATTAAGTAATTAAGTAATTACTCAAAAAGAGTAATTCTTCTTCTTCTTCTTCTTCTTCTTCTTCTATGTTTTACCTCTGTCTTCGTTAACTGCCAAGTTAGCTCGTCCAGTGGCCAAATTGGATGAAAAAAAACAACCTTTCCCAACGCAACCATTCGAAAAAAAGTGAAGGGTTTACTGTATTTCAGTAATGTACCATACAGTAATGCTTCTACAAATAATATTGAATGAATGTGTCCTTAAGATAAATGGGCAATGGGCTGATCAATGAAGAAGCTATGATTATATCGTGCCAATAATCATAACAATTACTTATTTATCAATTAATAATCTCATCATTTACATTTACATTTAGGGTATTTAGCAGACACTTTTATCAAAAGCGACTTACAAAGAGTACATTTGTCATAAGAAGGTGAAACATTTCATTGCTTCTAATACAGTAAGAAAGTCACCAGAACAAGTTTCAAGCATTTCAATTGCTAGGTTAACCATTACTAGTATACAACATCTCTGACTAAGTAAAAAGTTCCAAAGAGTGATCGAAGTGCCAAATTACAAAGAGCAATTAAAGTGCCAAGACAAACAACAAATAAGAGGTTATGCAGGGTCATAAGTTACCCAACACACAACCACCTAATATTAATTTTAGCTTAATTTCTAAGGAAGCTTACAATCTTTTAATAATTATTAAGTCATCGTAACTGTTTAGAATAAAAAAAAAAGTGTCCTCCCTTAGGGAAAAGGTGACAGAGTTTAATGCAGTAGCACAATTATGGCAAAAACATGAATAAAATATGGCAATAACACTGATCAAATATTTTTCATCTCAAAAGATGGACAAGACTGGTCTGTATATCAACACATAGAGTAGATCAATTAATATGTCAACCAGTAGAACAAAACAGATGCATTAAGCATGTGTAGAATGAAGGGTGACAGGCAACCTTCAAACTCTATTGGTCTGATGGCGTTCTCTTGCTTCACGAAGCTGAGAGTGACGTTTGACGTGAGAAATCAACATCACCATCATTATTTTGAATAGAAAAAACATGATAGCAGACGGTACAAGAATAGAGCCATATATAGGCCTAATTCAAAGTTAAAATATGTTCATGATTTCTTAAGCACTTATTGTAACTTTTTTTTTTTTAAAGCAACATGTATATTCGTCTATTAGCATACACGGCTGTTTAATCCTAATTATTGGACCATTCTGTTCCCATGTCCCGAGGTCACTCATTCATACATTGTAATAAGGCTTGGCTATACTGGCTATACAGTCAAATAATTATAATAAAAAAGCACTCGGATGTTGTTCCAATAGACGTGATTGATTTGACGTCACAACTAGATATTAATTGTACGATGATATATGACAACACTATCATATTATATCATACCTTATATTACATTTCAACTTAAGTTACAATGTAGGACCTATATCCAATGAAGACACTAGTTTTACAAATGACCAGTGCCACAAAATAATTACAGGCGTTCAATCATAGTTAAAATAGCAATAATAAGGATGAAAAATGACCCCCAAAAAATGCCTCACCGCCTGGATGCAATCCTTCGGGGTCCTTATTTCTAATGATAGCGTTGCGTCAAAAGAACCATGAATGGGGGAATCCATCCGACGAGTGTTAGCTCCAGCTGACCGCCGACCAGCCAGCACGCAAAGTTGCCGCAGAACCGCAACTCGTCACAGCAAGCGGCAAAGCATCTGACTTTAAACATGCACATTCACATCCGGTTACCAGCTCTGCACATGTCAAAGTAAAAGCCCTCATGGCGTTCTAAATTGAAAGGAATGGAAGACAATCCACCGCGTTTGTTATAATTCAAGTCCTTTATTGTCAAATGTGCAGCATCACTTATATCACTCTAATACTGTACAATAAAATGTATTGGACGAGGCCCGTTCCAACATGGAAGGAAAATCAAAGAAAACAGTTAAATTAAATTAAATTAAGTACAATAAGTAGGCCTACAGAATTACCGTAAGAGCAGCAATGGTGAATGAAAGATGAAGAATGAAAATAAGCAGCAGTGGAGAAAGATTTGTAGCAGCATTATAGAAATATAAAGTGCATACTGAAAGCATATAAGTATTTACATCATACAAGGGTGTGAAAATAGTTGTTATTTCTTGCCGGTGCTATCATATTGACCCATAGCGAAAAATACACTTATTTATTTATTATAGTCTACCTATCAAACATTCACCGGGACTTCTTATCAATCTGGTACTTTTTATCATACTAGTATATCACGCTATACCCCTGTAGCTATTAGTTTTTTGATTACAAATAAATTGCAAACAGCATTTCAACAACACAATCATTTTAATAACTTTTTTTTTCCCCTGAACAGTTGAAAGCTATCTTGACTTTTCATTTGGGACATTGTACACAGAACAGTGGTGAACCAGAACCAAAAAGTGAAAGTTTAGGTAAAACACAAAAAAAAATTCCACAGAGGCTTGAAGTCGCTGTCCTCATCTGCTTGACGGCGAGCCATGGCACTTGATGAGTGAGCAGCTCTCCTTCCTTTGCCCAGCCAAGTCTTTACAGTAAGGGGATCCCACTGCTTGCATGGTCGTCCCACTGTGTTGATGAAGAGAAGGTTTGCTGCATTTCTTGTTGTCAGTTTGTTTCTACACTCTGTTGTTCGTTGTGCTGAACCCCCTCTCACAGTCTGCTTTTTCACTTGGCAGTCTTTGCAACAAACGTCTGTCTGCTAAATACACTTTGATTACCAGCTGAGCAAGTTGGCGCAAGATCTGACCGTATACGCGCACTGTGTAGCTCACTCGTTGTCTGTCCAGCTAAACACTGCATGGAGGGTTCAGACACAATTAATACCACGTTTACACATAGCAGGGTATTCTGAAAAAAAGGCTATTTTCTCCTCCTCGTTTGTGAAGATAATTGTGTTTACACAAATGATAAAAACAGCCGGCGAAGGGTGTCACGAACACTTCGAGCAAACAGGTGGCCAATCAGAAATGCCAAACGAACGACTCAAAACGACAGACCAACGTGTCACAATGCAAAAACGCCGGTTTCCCTATTTACATGCAACCGCGAAACCGGAGTTTTCCAAAATCTCCACTTTGCCCGGAGTTTTTTTTTTTTTTTTTTTGGAAATAATCGTTTTCTCTGATGAAAACTGAGTTTTAGTGTAAATGAGAGGCCAAACCGCATGGAAATATCTGCGTTTTCCCATTGTGTAAACGGGGCCTCAGAGACACTTCAGAAAGAGTTATATGCAATGTATATTGGGGAAAAGGTGTGTTGTCATGCTGAAAGTACAATTTCTTTCAGAGACAGCATATTTGTCTTTCCGGTACCGCGTACCCCCTCCACATCTTTTAGTGGTACGCTGTACCGGCCAGTACCGGCTTACTTTCAACCCTGATAGGATTGTAGACATGAGCTTTGATGGAAGCAGTGGTAAAATATGACACGATACTGTGCAAGAGTAAAGTGCAAGTGCAAATAAGTATTGTACAGTAGTATCCAGTCGTTTACATGGTCTTAAATAGAGTGTTGAGTTATATGGTCTGAATGTTCCCATCAAATAATGCTGGCATGTAAGTTGTTACATCAGTGGCTATTGACAATGGGTTTGAGGTAGCGCTAGGGGAAGAGTTCAGTGGTTCAGAACCCTGATGGCCTGCAGGTGAAAGGTGTCCTTCAGTCGTGAAGTGCGTGACTGACCACTCCTGTACTGTATTCCAGACGGTAGCAGGGTGAACATGGTGTGCTGGGTGGCTGGGGTCCCTGGTGATGTTGCGTAGAGTTGTGACGTTCACAAACGATCCGAATCTTTTGACCGGCTCATCAACATGAACGATGGGAACCGAGTCGCTTTTGGTTGGGAGCCGTTCTTTTTTTTCTCTCTCCCTGAGTTCACAGTAATGTTTCACGCAGATGCTTACACAAGCTCCTCCTTGCTCCTCCTTGCTCCTCCACTGAGTGAGACGGAGAGAGCATGGGGAGGAGCGCCTATTTAATATGCATTGCATATTAAATAAGCGCAACAACTCATGCAATATTTGCATGTCCACGCTCCCTTCACGTGTGTGCCTCAGTAAAAAAAAAAAAAAAAGCGAGTGCGTCAGAATCGGCAGACTGAGAGAGCATGGGGAGGAGCGCTTATTTCATATGCAAATGTCGCAAGAGGTGTGCATTAAAAGCTTTTGCATGGAACTTCATTGTATCCTGCATTGTTTTTTTATTGTGTATTTATAAGTGTTTAGGTGTTGCATGAATAACATAAGTCAAAGTAGGTTTACACACATAGACACACTTTATACAAAGGGTAAATAGTGATCTCACTGTCAACTCAGAGGGATATGGCAGTGGAATGTTTACAATTAATCCATATCAGACTTTAAAATCGGGTATGAAAATAAAAAATCAGAATAATTCAAACTCAAATATTGGTTGGAAATCTGAGTTTGAAATTATTCTGATCCAAATCTCAGCCATATCATATCATTCCTCCCTGTGATTATTTCCAGGATAAAATGAATTAACCCTGGCTTCTTAAAAGTTAATAAATATAAAAAAGAGCCAAATTAGTCAGTCTTTTGAATGGCTCTTTGAAATGAACGGATCCCAATGATCCGGCTCCCTCTAAAGAGCCATAAATCCCATCTCTAATGTTGCGTGCCTTCCTCAGGCAACGGGTGGTGTAGATATCAGGGTGGGTAGCACCCTGCCGATGATGGTCTGGGCGGTTTTCACCACCCTTTGCAGTGCCTTGCTGCCGTACCAAGAGCTGATGCAGAGAGATATACTATAAAAACCGTATATAATTTGTATGTTTTGAGGCTCGAAATGTACTGTGTACAATTTCTTTATATACTGTGGCATAGTATGCTTTTGGAAAATGAAGTCGGTTTTTGTGTGGCAATTGTATTTGTTCTGCTATTTTGAAGAGCTCATTTAACAGGAAGTGACACTAAACTTGAAACAGTGCCAGACGGGGGGCGTAGGACGTCCAAGGTGTTGATTGATCTCTCACTTTAAGTGCCTACAATGCTTTACACACACAGTGGGGTGTTGCCGAATCAATAACTCTGTGTGATGTGTGATGAGTGCCCAGATATTAATCCTTGCAGCAGGTAGAAAGAAGCCAAGCCCTTAGACTAGAGGGGCACTACTGATTTTCTGGGCAGCAATGTATGCGAAGGGGGGGGGTTACGTTAACTTGAGCTCCGTGCAGTCTTGTCTTTATTCACTACCATTGCAAATAACCTAACACAACATCTCCTACTGTTTACATTATTCTCTTTTATTTCTATTGTCTATATTTAATGCATATTAAATACATCTTGCACTGTAATACTCTTTTGCACTACCACCATGCAACACATTATTTTAGATCACCTTACCATGCACAGTGAATCACGTATGAAAGCAGTTCAACTCTATCGGCTGAGAACATTGAGGGGAGGAGATCACGCATTGAAACTTTCTGACGCGTTGAAAGTTTTGATCGCGTTTGATGGACGTATTTATGAATAGTCAAATCACGTTAAGATTAAAATTATGAAAAAAAATGTAGACTCCAGTGTTACCGGCTCCCTCGACCTGGAGGAGGACTTTATATCGAATGATGAATAGCAAGCCTAGCCTAATAAATTGATGGTCGGACGTATTTAAATGGTTGCTGGCAGTGGCAGGTAGGCCTATACGGTCTGTCACACCATTACACGAGGAAAAACGCGATGCATTTTAGTTGATTTATTTCGTGTTTGTTTATCGTTATCGTTGATTGATTCATGGTTGAACTGAGGAGCGGCGCCCTAGCGCCCTCTACTGACTCACCGCCGCTGGTTCAGCTGTCCTGATGTTGGCATGGAGCTCGTTCCACCATTGTAAGGCTACAAACAACTGGGATTTTGTGAAAAAAAGTTGAATATGATTCATAAACAAAGTTGAGTATGATTAAACTCTTTTTTGTTAAATCACGCGGCTAATAGCAAGGGATTCTCTGATGTGAAACTTAATTTAATAGGTGCAACAAATTTGAAATGCAGCGTGGACACTTGTGTACCTTTCATCACACAACCTTAAACAAACAACAAGGAATGACCAGAGAGACATAAAAAAGATAAATAATGCATACATAAAATGTTCGCGTGATTAGTGAAGAATGAGCAGTCTGATCAGTTGTTTCAAATAATAATCATACAGGGAATATAGGCACAGCAGTGTGTGCTTGTGCAGACGGTGGAACGGGAAATACTTGAAACTGTCGCTATAGTTGTTGTTGTTGTTGTTGTTGTTGTTGTTGTTGTTGTTGTTGTTGTTGTTGTTGTTGTTGTTGTTGTTGTTGTTGTTGTTGTTGTTGTTGTTGTTGTTGTTGTTGTTGTAGAATGCTGTAGAATCAATCTACAGCAAGCTGTTCCCATCGAGGAACAGTCTAAACACTCCTCAAGTTACCCTTGCAAAAGTAAGAAGTTGCTAGGGCACACCTGTCCTCCGCTTATTGCAACTGAAGTGAAGGGGCATTTACATGGGAGCCGGCAGCCCCGCCCCAAACCTGTCGTGTTGGGTTCTTTGTATTCGTAGTGAATGAAGACAAGACTGCATGGAGTTAAAAAGTTAACGTAACTTTACTGTCCGCTCACTCCAGACCCCCCCCCCCCCCCCCCCCTTACATCATTGCTGCCCTGATCATGAGTAGTGCCCCCTCTAGTGTCTAACATACACAACTGCCTATTCAGATCACACCACAAAACCTGAAACCAATTCTAAAATTCACGACATTTATCCTGGGATGGATGTCTCATAGAGCCTATATAGTTCTGAGATCAGGCAAGAAGAGAGACAGACCGTTCCACAAAGTATACAAATTAGGACAGACCTGTGTCCCAGTATAGCTCTGTTTGGTCAAGAAGAAATGTAGGATTTCTGTTTGTGTTTGTTTGCAAATACCATGTCTTTTGAGAGAGCTCTCATTGTGAGCTCCCATTGTCGTTGTCAGCGTGTATTTGACCCATATCTGTCTGAAGGTAAATGCTTTTACGCTGAATGCTTGCCACCATTCTTTCAGTCTGACCAACATTATCTTTAATAGAAAACCATTTGAAGAGTTGCTGAACAGAGTGCTCAGACAAGCTACTGGGGGCTGTGTTGCAAGTCCTCTCTTATTCAAGTGAATTCCATCAAGTACACACTGCTCTGCAGTAACAAAAACTTTCAAGTGCTTTACTCACAATATAATTTCCACGACAAGCTGGTAATTCAGTTTCTCCCCCACAGACGGCGCACGCGCACACACACACACACACACACACACACACACACACACACACACACACACACACAATGTGCATGTTATGGTTGTAATAAAACACTGGATTGTTCTTTTTATAGCAATGTATTAATGTTTTATTCTAATTACAATGAACAGAATATATCAGTCCCTTATTTGTACAAAAATACCTGAAACGGTTACAATTAGGAATTTATAACCCATTCAACTATGTACAGGTTGAAACAAAGCACGCGATGGACACAGGAGATTCCTCTGACAAAAAGAAGTGACCGTTTTTATGTTCTGCATTCCCTGAAATAAATCATATTCATATCTTATATATTTACTTCTCTCATTTATACAGCGAGTGAAACTCACATTGTGACAGTGTTAAATGCAAAGACACACACACACACACACACACACACACAAGTATAGGATATTCCATTCCATCTCACAGTTCCCATTCACAACATTCCTGGAAAACGTGAGAGTGTTTAGCAAGATAAAATGTTACGTGTTTGAATGTTTCCCACAAACCAATCGAATACCTCCTTCAAATAGCAGGCTTCACAACCTTGTAAGTAGGGTTTGGAAGTTTTGAAGTGGTGAATGGTCCCGTATGAGAATGGCAGCAATTCTCTTGATGTATACATACACATACTCCCATTGTGTATACATACACCCGGTAAAGCCCTAACGTTGCTACCTGATTGACTTGGTGTATGGGTGGTCGTTGACATTGTGCAATCTACACATCCACGCACGTGTCCACTACCATGGGTGCAAACTATGTGTACCCATGGGAGTTTCTTAATGAGTTGAACATCGTATTTTGTTCGTTTCAGTGATTACACATACTCTCGTTCCTAGGGCTTTCTTTTGAGGTAATGCTCAGCACACATATTAGTTAGGTGTTGTTGAGTTTGGAAAACTGTTTACCTCCAAAGAAAAAAAAAATGCATCTCCATTATTCAGTCCATCAACAATCCTGAAATCAAAAGGCCTCAGAAATGTGATCAACCAGTTTTAAATTTTGCTGTCGTTTTTTTTATGTAACATGCTCCAAGTCAACCCCGGGCAAATAATTGACTGTTACTTTCCAATTAAGATGCACATACCTATATCTGCTCATGTATTTTTTTGTATTGTTAAATTAAGTACATCAGCAGGATTCCTGCAACTTTGGCCTTGATTAGTTTGGTTTGTCTTTTTAGTAGCCGTGGCACTGTGGGGTCTGTCAGCCTCACAACACTCCTTACTTGTTCAGGGATTCTGTCAGTCATTCTCAACACCACACATTAGCAGGCCACTGGATGGACAAGGAGAAATAACAGAAGGTGCCACTGACATTCATTGGGGGACTTCTTTACACCATAACAAGTTCTCGGAAAAGGGGGAAAAATATAAAAATTGATTTTATTTTAAATGAAAAAGAAAATCAATGTTGTAATTTGTGTATGTATAACTTCACATTGCCATATTGGTGTTTGAATACACAAACATAAAAAAGAAAATTCTAAATCATATGGGCCATCATTACAAGTCAATGGCAAAAAAAAGCAGCACTAAACAGCACTGAAAGAAAATAAAAAGTTCAAGTCATCACTATTAATGAAAAATAAATAAACGTAGCTGAAACAGTACTTACTTAAAACTGATTTGATTCATTACATTTGAGTTAAATAATGGTGACACAACATATCAATATAGCTTAAGAGATCCCGCGGGCTGTTTAACAAGTCAAACAAAGTGAAGACTGACTTTTGTAAGGTCGCATCACAGGGAAAAAGAAATAAACAGGGAAAAAAACAGAACAAATAACAGTACACAGACAAGACCACCTGTTATGATGGGAAACCAATCCGGTGCAATTTAAACACACTATACTCACACTCAAGTTATGGAAATGATTGAGTCGAATTTGGACATGTTACGTAAAAGGTAAATACATTTTTATATTTTCTTTGCCAATGGCCAATGGGTTGGCCACTAATTTCAAATGATATCATAATATAGTAGTAATTTAATCAAAAACTGATGCCAAATCTTTAAAAAGGTTCTATTGCCTCAAAGCTATCTTGTCTAGTGTGTAGAAATACATAACTTCAGCAGTGATAGTGATAAGAAATGTTGTTTACTTCAACAAGTCTAGCACATGGTCTTTTGTAAATTTACTTCCATACTAATGTGTAGTGCACATATTTTACATGGATATTAAATTTCAGTGTATACAAGGCTGTATAGTTAGTTTAAATTACACCAACATAGTATCCTGCAGGAAGAACAAGGATGCATGATGTATTAGATTGTTTGTTTGTTATTGGACCAAACCAAGGGGATGGAAAAGGTAAGACTTTTAGTGAAGCCCAAGCCTACAATAATCTATAAATACATTCATAATGCATAACAAGTCAATAATGCATTGTATGAGTTACTTGCAGCTTACAATGGCTGAAGGCATTATGAATACACGCTCCATTAAATATGATATAAAGTGCAACATGATGTTTATAGCAAAATTAATTCTAAAGATGTATAGCAATAATTATGATGTATTATAATGCGTTATGAAGGTGTTTATAAAGAAATGCAAGTTTGGGCTACGTCCAAAATCTCATTAATAAAGCGAAACGTTATTTGGGCAAATAAAACACTTTCACTGATTCTAGTAAACAGAGTCTGGATAAAGTGTAATGTGTATGGCATTGCCCTTTTTAGTACATTCCAGTGCATTCCCATTGTGCCAGAGCCGATTCACTGATCAAATTAACCTTTTCATGGTGGCTCAAAGCTCAAATAAAATAAATCTGTTTGACTACCCACTTAAAATATGTTTGTCTCAATCAACGTCTCAATCAGCGTCGGAGTTTTATCCGGTTCCCGCTGATCGCACTTCTAATGGCTCACGGTTCTTCTGTGTTCTCTGAAGGGGAAAACAACAACGGCGTTGTGTTAATACGGGGGGAACGGTGTCAGACACGGCGTTCCTGGTCCTCTCCCCCCGAGAACACTTCAGAGAGCATTGCATTAATGTTCTACCAAAAAAAAGGGAAATTCTAGTGGTTATCCTTCCTGGTGTGAGCATGGGGCTTAACAGCGCCCAGCAAGGCTAAATATTTGTTCAGTAAATACCTTGAGGAAAAACAACTGCACTTCCAGCCAAACCTCAAAGAGTGACCTTGTTTCATTCGACCTTTGAAACATCACAATGCATAACAGAGGTATCTTGGTACCGACAGAAGAACAAAAATGAACTAGCTTTATCATGGTGTTGATATAACCTGAATAATAGGCTCCACCATTTTCTTATGAATGGGCGACATGGAAGACATAAGGCCCTGTCATTGAATCATCCCAGGGAACGGGAGCTGTGCAGTTAAAACAATTGAGAATCAGGGTTGAACTTGGTAGCCCATCGTGTAAACAAAAAGCCCACAGAGTAACGAAATGAGACGCAAAACAATGCAAAGACAAGCAAGAAAAAGTAATTGCAGAAACGCCACCCTGTGTGTTCAGAGCGATCACCCGGAGGGTAAACCACTAGAAGGGGCTGCTTATAAGCTTTTGACCCAATAATACCTCTTCTTGTTCACTGCTGTTGTCCATGTTCCCTTTTTAAGGTTTGTTTGATCATATGAAGGGTTTAAAAACTCGCCACACATTCAGCCTCTCTTGAGGGTTATGGACCTCTGCAGGGATTAAAATGGCATACTTTAAGTGACACTAAAACCTATGGGTTTTCCCCATAGTAAAACAGATCTTGCATGTCCTTACATGTATTGGACCCCTTAGGGCGTTGTTGTGTTGTAATATTAAGTGACTTGAGAGTAACATGACCAAGGATAGTTACAGCAACGAGTGATGTAAAAAAAAACATGTTCGAGATTATGGAGTGCAAATTTAAGAGATGTTCAACTTTAACATCAATTGTGGGATTTGAAAACAAATGTTCTGAGAAAAAAAAGAACGGTCCGGAAGAAAACAGAATTTCCTGCTGACTGTTCAGATAAGAGATTAACTTGTGTCCACAGTCGCAACACAATGCTTAATTGTGAGTGAGCCAGTATAATGGTTTGATTGTAATTATCAGGGATTGTATGATTGTAAGATTTTGTGACAGCATTTAAACACAATCAAATAAAATGGCAGGTTCATCTTGTCCATAAACATGCTTCTCTCGGTCCTGTTCGGTTTTCCTTGCACCTGATTGGATGTTTCGAGCGCTTTGATTTTGTCCATCCAACCGTAACGCCCCACCCGCAAAAACCACCCGAAATCACCTCAGCAGTCTCCAGCAGAGTACGTCTTAAAAATAAAATATCTAGAAAAAACGGAAGCATCAGTTCATTCACCCGCTTCTCCAAACGAGAAACGTGTACAAAAAAACTAAAACAGAACCAGAGGGGGGGGGGGGGGGGAGGGGGGAGCTTGGGGTCAGGGCGATGGAAGACGTCATAAGGCCACGATGGTGCACGGGTGTCTCAGTTTGCAAGGCAGCACCCCTCTGTTGAGCTGGTAGAACTCCACCAGCTGGATCAGGTCAGTGAACTTGGTGGAGCCGTCGTCAAGGCTGAAGAAGACCTGGCCGTCCTCTTCACACTGCCATGGGTTGGGATGAAGGGCGAGACCAGTTGAGGGAAGTGACCAGATGATGGGTGAGACCGGACGACGGGCGAGACCAGTTGAAGGGCGAGGCCAAATGAAGAGCGAGGCCAGATGAGGGGAGAGAAGGAAAAAGGAGCACAAGGAGAGGGGAGGGAGAGGGAGTGATAGAGAGAGAGAGAGAGAGAGAGAGAGAGAGAGAGAGAGAGAGAGAGAGAGAGAGGACACATTTTGATTAATTCAAATGATCTATGTTCCGACAAAAGACAGACAGACAGACAGACAGACAGACAGACAGACATACTGTCTGTCTGTCCATCTACACTCCATGTACTTACTGTTAACCCATTAAGACATTCTTTCTCTCAACACTACACTATCCCATGCTTCATTTCCACTTTGATTCAATCCAACACCAGGGTCATAAGATAAATGACAGACGTGAGCGATGCCTACCGGTAGGATCTGGAAATGTTTGATTTTCTGGTGATGGCACAGTGTGAGTACGAAGGCCTTGGGGTTGCTCTGACTGACCCTCAGCAGAAACAACCTGCGGAAACGGAGGAACAGTGGACATTAAGAACAAACTCACCCATCCAACAGTTTAAGGAACGAAGGCTATCATCTCAGTTGGCAGAGGATTTGTGTACAGATGTGGAAGAAGTATCATATTTAATACTTTTTTTTTTTAAGCCTGTAAGAATCAATCGTTGAGCTTCTTTGTGTTTTTTTCCCCCTGAAGGTGGAGATAGCTGATAATGTACATGTCTATGAAGTTATTAAAATGCAACAAAAACAAGATGGCCCGTCTGCTGAAAGACAGCCCCACTCACCCGTCCACCTGTCCCTGCTGATGGATGATGCGGTGAGACTCCTCCCTGGTTATCCTGCCGTGGAACCACAGCTGGGCCACGTGGATCACTGCTCATGCAGCAAACACAGGAAGCTCATTCAGACTCATGGTTGGTTATCACTGGCCCACACCGGGTTAAGAGCAGGGATGGGTTGGTGGGGGGGAGGGGACCGTGGTGAGAAGGTGGGTGTTTAGTGTTTCATGTACCTGAGCTTAGCGAAGAGTGGTGGAGAGGACTGGGGCAGCCCAGCACGTTCAACCGTTGACTCCTCTTCTGAGAGGGATGTGACCCACACAGACACACACACACACACACACACACACACACACACACACACACACACACACACACACACACACACAAAACAAACACAACACACACACATATAAAAGCTGATGAGAATGGATACCCGGATGCACTGAAGAATTACTCTTTACAACATAAACAATACAATATTGTTCATTTTTCAACTAAGTTATACATTTGTATAAGTTGGTTTGTATTGTTTTCAATCATTTCAGTGATTTTTCTTTGACCAGCGGGGACAACAAGCAGCACAGCACCACAGGGGGGGACTTGAACCCGGGTCTCCACAGGGGGAGTGCGCTGACCTTGTAGGCAACAAGGTCAGTGCACTCTGAGCCACCAAACCACCCAAATCTACTTGATTTCAAGTCGGGGTAGTAGGATTATATTCTAGATTTGAAGGCTTCAAAAAAACTGGAATTATTAATAGTGTTTTAAAATCTATTGTTTTAAAATCTATCAATAAAAAAAAACCCTAAATCATTTAAATGCATATTTCAAACACAGTATTTATCTGGTTTGAGTCAAGCTCAAGGCAGGTACGAGTACGCAGGCCCGGTGTGTCTCACCCTCCAGGCGTGTCCCTCTTCCATGGCGGCGCTCTGAGCTTCCAACGGGTTGTCGATCACCCTGCCTATTCTCCCCGAGAAGTCCATGGCCACCAGGGAGTTTTCCGACACACTCCGCTAGGGGGCAGCAGAGAGAGACGCGCGTTAGGTTTGACTTGGCAGGCTGCAGACCGCAAATGTGGCCGTGTGGCTCACTTCTGTGAAGAAGTGTAGTCACAGAAACGTCACCTATGGTAAGTGTATTCAACATGTAGGAGGGTTTTTTTTTTTTCACACTCATTTAGCTGGCTATCCTTATCATCACCACATATTGACTTTATCAATGACTCAAGACATAGGAACACATGTTCCTATGATACATTATAGATTATAGTTTTTCTTTGGTGTGGGGGGGGGGGGGGGTGGGTGACTTACCACTGGGGCTGAGAAGTGTGATAGCAAAGTTTTCCTTTGTTGTGGATACTTGTAGTTCTGGTACAAAACGATTCCGTACTGTGAAGGGAACAAGAGACGCGTGACGGACGAACAAAGTGTGATTGTCCCAGACGCCCCGTCTACTTTGGAGTGAGCCGAGGCGTCTGAGAAAGGCAGTGCACTCGATTCGTGTACTCCTGTGTATATACTGTATCTAATGGGTCTTGTTGCTTCTGTACTCCGCCATGTATTTATACCTTTGAGGTGTGACTAAACCTGGAGTTTGCCACACACGGCACTGCCCACTGCCCGCACATGTAACAACTATCCTGTGGCGTCGGTTAGCCTAGCCGACCGTCAGTAGCGCCTGTACTAAAGCGAGCAGCGGCGTCAAGGCAAACGTCTCGTGCTCGTCCGACGCCGCGTGACTACACCACACTGCGGGGGATGCGGGTGTGTGTGTGTGGGGGGGGGGGCCTTCCTCCTTGTCATGGAAAGGCAGAAATAACCGTGGTTATCGTCGACGGTCGACCGACGCCGGCGCCGTGAGCTCCCGGCGCCGCTGCGGTGGTCATAATGGCGTACCTTGAAGAGTCTGAAGGCGGTCATCCAGCAGGTCCGGCTCTGCTCGTCCTCGGCGCACAGTATCCTCAGCTCCTTGGGCTCCGCCCTGCCTTTGTTGGCCTGGGGATTCACAAGGGCTGGGGGTTAGCTGCCTTGCCTTGGTGTATCAAGGCGTTGGGGGTTAGCTGCCTTGCCTTGGCGTATCAAGGCGTTGGGGGTTAGCTGCCTTGCCTTGGCGTATCAAGGCGTTGGGGGTTAGCTGCCTTGCCTTAGCATATCAAGGCGTTGGGGGTTAGCTGCCTTGCCTTGGCGTATCAAGGCGTTGGGGGTTAGCTGCCTTTCCTTGGTGTATCAAGGCGTTGGGGGTTAGCTGCCTTGCCTTGGTGTATCAAGGCGTTGGGGGTTAGCTGCCTTGCCTTGGTGTATCAAGGCGTTGGGGGTTAGCTGCCTTTCCTTGGTGTATCAAGGCGTTGGGCGTTAGCTGCCTTGCCTTACAGAGTACACCTTACAGCGTACAGAGGAGTGTCTCAGAGTGTCGTGTGGCAGACGGCCGACGCGGAACAGAGCGGAACGCTGGGGTTTCCCCCCCGGCACGGCGCGGCCGCGGCCACAATGGGAGAGGCGTGAGCAGGGGAGTAACCTGCAGGAGTTCCTCAATGCGGTCCGACTGGCTCGCCATGAAGGCCGCTGCACGGCCATCATCTCCTCTGACATTGTTTCCATTTAACACTTTGTGTCTGCACGTCTGGCTGCCTTTTGCACTCAAAGTCTGTTCTGTAACTGTAATCATCCAAATGATGCAGTTGCCTTTTATTTTGTATTATTTATTATTTTATGATG
>JAXIVH010000002.1:2817628-2825128 GCA_036785325.1 Urophycis tenuis | reverse complement strand
TTGCACAGAGGTCTGGGGCGACACCACCTTTTGATCTATACGCAGTAGAATATATCAAAAATATAGTTCAAGTCTTATGTCAACATCACGTCTGTTCTTTTTTTCAGTGACGAGCCCCGTTTGACGCTTTGAATCCTCCACAACCAATAATTACAGCCTTGAACCCGACTCCAGCCTCCGTGACGAGACGCCGTGTTCACCAACCTGTTCACGTGATGGAGGCCCTGGCCGCACACCAGCTCTCCCATGTTAAATCATCCACGTTATCTCACTTAATCTGTTTGTCTTTCGCATAATCTTCGCCTGTCACGAACCCAGCATCACTGTCACAACATCCCCCAGTGTTCTCGCTCGGCTGTCTTCAACCAGTCTCCCCATCACTCGCCCCGTTTCCTTTCCTCCCTCTGTGGTTTCGTCTCCCCCTCCCTCTGCAAGATTCCTCAAAGTAGCACCTACTGGCATGACTATGCGTGTTTGCTATGCCCCCCCCACCCAGTGCAGGCCCTCTCCCCCCCCCCCCCTCTCTCTCCCCCTCCCTCCCTCTCTCTCTCTCTCCATGAGTCACCCTAGTCTCTTGACCATGACTCCACAGCGGGCCTGGGGCATGGCGCATCCCTGTACACAAATCATTTTTGCGAGCACTTTTACTGCACTCCCGCGCAGAATTTCGCCGCTCGCGAGAGCAATAATGAAGCCGGTGAGGAAAAAAAAGATGAATTGAGCAGACGAGGTGAGGGGGCCACGCTGCGGATGCCCCCCCCCCCCCCCCCCCCATGCTCGCTGTCGAAGCTCTCGCGCTGGCAGAGTGTTTTCCTGCTCGTTCTGATGTCTCCTTGGTCTCCGGGAGCCCGCCATGCCCGTTGTATCCCGGGATGTGGTTGCTGCTCTGACCCCTCACATGTAGTCGCTGAGTCCTCTGATTCACGCAAAAATAGCCGTGGTTTTTCAATTGTTCTATTTTGTTCTTGCTATTCTGTGTAAATACAGACATACAAATGCAGCCACGGTGCTGATTTATGAGACTGCATGAGAGGATGGCTGTCTTATCATGACAGCAGACAGGTTACACTACCTACAGCCAGGCAACCGTTATCAGTATCATTATTTCCTGATCAGCATTTTGAACGTCTACATTTCCTAGTCTGTTGATATAATCACATTTTCGAGGCTTGCTATGGTTCACTGCATCCGACGCCTCTTCTTATTCATGACAAGCATATGTTTTGTTAACCACTAGCAAGCCGTCTGAGGTGCAACACTGCGCTTTACTGTTCCCCAAAGCACATTCTGGGACGTCAGCTCTCGGTTACATGTGAGCTCGCCTTCATTGTAGCCCCAGATATCGTCCAGGCACTTGCAAGGAGGTGTTTGGGCACCTTTCCAGCAACATGTAACCAATCACATTTAGGGACGCAATGACCATGGCTGGCTCCGCCCACTTAGTGCCAAAAAGGAAAAGCAGCGCACGAGGGGGAATGAGAGCAGAGTGGGCAGGAGAACACAAAGGCAGCCTTTGCGTGCACGGGGGCGGTGGCCTGGCCCTGCTTCACTGTGTGTGCTCCATGAATGATCTCCTCCTCGCCGCCTGCATTATTGCTCTCGCGAGCCGGGGAATACCGCGCAGTAAAAGTGCTCGCATTCATTTTTTTTTTTTTTTGTGCACGGATGTGTGAGTTGTGCACGTGTGTGCAAAGTCATTTTTGCTCAGGGGTTTTGGCAGTGATCTGCCGCCATATTGGGGCCACCTGGGCATTTATCTCTCGGGGGCGCACACACGTGGAGGTCAGTGGGTCAACACTACAAAGGAGCATGGTGATATTCTGAAGAGACCCCCCCCCCCCCCCCCCCCCGAGTCGGCCATTAATAATAGCTCTGCTTTCTCCATTCAGCATGCATTGTTGGCTATTTGTGGACACTGTGCTTCCACCCACATGTGTCCAAACACCCACAGACAGATGGGTGAGAATGTATATATATATATATATATTTTTTTTTTTTTTTTTCTCTTGTTTTACCGTTTATCGGAATCTGAGTAAAATTCCATAAAACTACTGACAACATTTCTCCAAAATTGCGGACACAAATAATTTAGAGCATTTCATTTCATGCGTCTTGGCATGCTCTCCTCCAGTCTTTCACATTGCTGATGGGTGACTTTATGCCACTTCTGGTGCACAAATTCAAGCAGCTCAACTTTGTCAGGTGGCTTGTGACCATCCATCTGCCTCTTGATCACATTCCAGAGGTTTTCAATAGGGTTTAGGTCTGGGTTGGCTGGCCATGACAGGGTCTTGATCTGGTGGTCCTGCATTCACCTTGATTGACCTGGCTGTGTGGCATGAAGCATTGTCCTGCTGGAAAAAAAATCAATCCTCTGAGTTGGGAAACATTGTCAGGGCAGAAGGAACCACGTTTTCTTCCAGGATAACCTCGGCTTGATTCATATGCGTCTTTCACAAAGACAAATCTGCCCGATTCCAGCCTTGCTGAAGCACTCCCAGATCATCACCCATCCTCCACCAAATTTCACAGTGGGTGTGAGACACTGTGGCTTTTAGTCTTCTCCAAGTCGCCGTCTTAACCATTAGACAACCAGGTGTTGGCAAATGAAGGGCTTTTTTTCGTTTTTTTTAGCTTTGCACGACGTCAGTCCTGCCGTTAGGAGCCTGTTACGAACCGTTCTCACTGTGCACTTCACCCCAGCTGCCATTTGCCATTCTTCTTTAAGGTCACTTGATGTCATCCTGTGGTTGTTGAGTGACATTCCAATGAGTTGGCGGTCATCCTGGTCAGTTGAGAGTGGTTTTCGCCCTCTGCCAGTCTTTAGCTTTACTGTCCCCAATGTCTGCTGCTTGACCTTGTTGTTATGAACAGCCGTCTTTGAGATTTTACGGATGGAAGCAACCTGACGCTCACTGTATCCCTCTGCCAGTAAAGTCTGAATCGAACCCTTATTTTCCTTACTCAGAACGTTTCTTTTCAACTCGTTTGGCATGGTCAATAGTTGTTTTTTTTATTCCAATTACTTTTGAGGTACGACTAGCACTGTCTTTGCCATCCATTTATACTTTTCCTTGTGAAATTAGGATCAGTTCAGGGGATCAGCTAATCAGTACCTCATTAAGTATTGTGTTGGAATTCAACAGACACTGGAATGGGATGGCTGCCATACATATAGAGATGCTGAAGAAAAAAAAAAAGAGTGGTCTCTTAATTTTTTCCAGAGCTGTATATATATAATATATATATATGACCCAAAATAATGCATATGGTCACAGTATATTACTGGTATCATTGCAACACAGTCATGTCACGTGTTACTAGTTGAGGTCAGTAAACACAGTCGTAAAAACGAGCACTGAGTGTGAGCACTACAAGTTGTCCGTGACCGTGCTCACACCAGCTCTGACCAAGGCGTCGCCATCTGAACTCTGTCTGCCGTACATCTCTTCAGCTCTGAGAGGCTCGCCACGCACCCAGGAGCTCCACCAGACCTGGGGGCCCACCGCTTTGAGCGCAGGTGTGACCAGAATCAGGGCACCAACGGGGACACATCTTGATGGGAGCCAAAACAAAATGGATGACGTCACGCGGCGACTCCCCCGCAGCCCACCCCGCATCCCCACGAGCCGCGGCTGCTGCCACTGGTTGCATTAGGCCTGAATCAGGGCTGAAATATTAATATGATATCACCTCACGTGGAAACGGAATAACCAAACCCCCACACCCATCTCTTTCCAAACCCCACCCAGGAATACCCCTCTTATACTCTAAAACAATTTGTATGTATTTTTTTAACCACGCCACACCGAAATAAAATACATAAATCAAATGAACTCACACTTGCTCTCGCACATCTGTTAAAACGCAAA
Organism: Urophycis tenuis; assembly: GCA_036785325.1. Classification (NCBI taxonomy): domain Eukaryota; kingdom Metazoa; phylum Chordata; class Actinopteri; order Gadiformes; family Phycidae; genus Urophycis; species Urophycis tenuis. The sequence continues at coordinate 2,821,256 of JAXIVH010000002.1, read as the reverse complement.
GACACCCAGACGCAGCGCAGGCCGGGCTCACTCTCCCGTAAGTGCTTTATAATGGCACGCCGCTCTCAGGGGGAGGCTGGGGGGGAGGGGGGGAGGGCGAGGTCCACCCCCCCACTTTGAAAGAGATCCAACTTTTAACGTTTTTACAGCCTTCAACGGCCAATGAAAAGCCCCGCTTTGCCAGCCCTCATTGTGGCGTGGCTCAACCGACGTTAAGCCGCTAGGTTTTAACCGTGTTAACATTGCTTAACCATATCACCATGCGGGGAGAAGGCACTGAAGGCAGGGCTGGAAGAAGGACTCACCCCCTTCAGAAACACATTCAGCTTTTTCTGTGGAGCGCGCATACGCGCATAGCTTTGGTTTGAAACCAAGAGGGAAACCAAAGTTAACCTCAGATATTACATGTAAAAATGACTTACATATTGCCCTAATAAACAGTTCTGACACTTCCACATGCTGGTGGTCAGTCAGAGTTACAGATCAAATGAGTATCAGCCAGCTTAGGCAGTAGCACACTCAGCATGTGATGCTACTGGCGCTCTAAAATCATGTTATTTTCACCTGCTTTATCACTCATTTGTGTCATCGTCTCTGAAAACCCACTGTGCCAGTTCTGCACGGAACATCATGTCCGTATCCCCAGAGCATACATCCAGACACACACAGAGGCCCCCTTTTCGGAGGCAAAATGGACACAGAGTCGAGGGAGGAGAGCGAGGGGGTGGGCGGGGGCTGGCGTCGGCTAACAACTGAAAATAGCATCGTCTCGAGTTAGCCTTACCCCCGACCCACCGGCTGGCGCGTGGAGGTCTGCTTCAGGGAGACCTTAACAGGCGTCTTGGTGGACATCAATCAGACGTTGCTCAAACACAAACGACACATTCCCTTTACCCCCTGGCAGCGCTGTGACCCGCGGCGTACAGTTAGCGCTCGCTCGATTGTAAAAAAAAAAAAAAAAAGCCATGAAAAAAAAAAAAAAGGCTGAATGTCAAAAACCCCAAGTTCCCCCAGAGAGCATCTGGGTATCCACCTGCTCCTATTCCCTGCTAACTTAACTACTTAACAGCCCTTCGGCTAAGAGATAGCCGTTTAGATCACCCCCATCCATCACCTCCAAACCACTCCCCTCTGTTCGCCGAGGGGGGAATTACACAGGAGCCAGTGGATTGCATTACACTGCTTTACCCTACGGAGAGCTGGAGCACACAGAGGGGGGCCTTCGCTTAAAGAGCTGTGGCGTGGGCTTTCATTTAAAAAAATAAAAATTTATACTGTATCTGTATCTTCTGTCCGTTTGAAGTTCATCTGCTTTGCGAAAGCGTTTGTTAGGCCTAACGACAACATTGTTATTTCAACATCTCTTATAACCAGCCTGATATTTGCCCGGATCCTTTCTTCAGGTGCCTTGAGTGTCTGCCAATGAGCCAGTGTTTACTTTGGCTGGCGGTGGTGACTAATTATTAAACACAACGTCATGGATATTATCTGTGCAAATATAATGAGGATGACACTCGGCAACGAGGTCACCCTCCCACTCTCTCTGGTAGACTTCTTGACGGGCGACGGGAGATAAAGCTCTCTATGAAGCCACCACCGTGCCGCTAGCTTAGCAGAGGAAGCACGTTATTAGCAAGTTATTTATATTTAAAACTATCACAAACGGTTGAGGAGAGTCTTTCACATGCCGATAAAAAAGGTTTGTTTCCACTTATATGCTTTGGGGGAGGCGATTAAGGAAAATATAAGTCCTGGAACGTTCCGGAATTATCGCGGCAAAGATGACCACGGCAGAATCTACGACGGCGCTATCTTTGGTCAGTGTTAGCTGTCACGGAGATAAGACACTGGACAAAAGTAGTGGGATGGATAGTGTGGGAAGAAAGATGCTATGACGTACGTTTGCTAGTCATCCTGATAAAACAAGCATGTTGCAGAGAGAGAGAGAGAGGGAGAGAGTGGGAGAGAGCAAGCGGGAGAAAGAGAGGGAGAGAGAGAAATAGGAATAGAAAAGGGCTAATAGACTATTGCATAATAGCTTCTATTCTTCATCTATTTATAGGTTTCTATGCTAAATAAATGGTAAACGCATAATTATCACTCTCGTCTTCAGAAGAGCAGGACTCTAATCATAACCATGCTGTAGGCATCATTGTATATCAACAGCAGTCATCTTGTTGTAATTCATGGCTTGGGCCCCAACATATAAAAGTGATGCAGGCTGGCTGAAGCTGGCTGCCCCAGGGGTCTGCCGAGTCTCAATAGGCCACAGTGCTTAATTGCGTCCCCAATTGGTTAGAAAGACATTCACACTCTGTCTTCCTTGTCTATTGAATTCAAACAGGCAGGCAGACTGCATTCAAAGCCAATACTTTATGACTCCAGGGATGTCCTCCCTATACATACTCTGGCACCAAGCATAACACTAAACAGTCACTATTAACCGGCCTCTAAAACACCTTCTGCCGTCTCTTTACATGTCATTTCTTACAATGCTGCATTGCAAGGCATTGAGATCTCAGCGATAAGCACATCCTGCATGTTTTAGCCTCATGCTTTAGTTTCCGCAGTGCTGTTACCGACACAAAGTTGGTAGCACGGCTGCGGCTAAACACACACTCAGCCAAAAGCAGGGCTCCAGATGATCCGACTTTGTCTCTCTATATTCTACGTACCCAAACTGTGCCAGCACTAAACCTAAAACAATGTGCTTGGTGCGTGCAGAAAGGACGTGCGCGCACAAAAGCTAACACACCCGTGTGCTTCCCATAGATGATACACATAGTGTACCTCACAGCCCACGCCTCACGTGATTTGTCAGCTAACGTACGTGTTGTATGCACAGTGTATGAGCAATGCCTAATTCGGGTGTGTGTGTGTGTGTGTGTGTGTGTGTGTGTGTGTGTGTGTGTGTGCGCATGTGTGCATGTGTGTGTGTGTGTGTGTGTGTGTGTGTGTGTGTGTGTGTGCATGTGTGTGTGGGTGTGTGTGGGTGTGTGTGTGTGGGCTTTTGTGCAGGCCGGTGGGGGTTGGCGGGGGTCGGAGGACACACTGCCACTTACCTAGGCCCAGTAGGGGGTGGTGCTCAACAAGTGCCCAACTGTTGTCGTCCACACAATGGCTCTTATACACCAGCAGCTGGCAGAGGTCTCTGGCTGTCATGCCGGCGGGGATCTCCACCACTTTGCCCATGCCGTCCTCGCTGAAGATCTTCACGATCTGCTAGGCGAGACCAGAGGAGAGGGGGGGGGGGGGTCAGGAATCCCCGCCGTGAAACGTGACCGGCAAACTCGGCGGCTGCGCCCACCGTTGCACACATGATGACTGCGCGGCGGAGGGAGGAGAGCGAAGCCAGGAGGAGGACAGCTGCGGTGGCTTGCCGGAGGGAGGCGTGCGCGCGGTGGTGCTACTTTGTTTTGTATGCTGCTGTTGTGTTGCTAGCTACGTTGGTGTGCGACAGTCGGCTGGTGTTAGCGCAGCCAATCCCGGGGCTTAGCGTAGTACGCCGGCTACCGCTTCTGACGATGCTACACGGGGTGCGCGGCAGCCCCTGAAATTACAGCAGCCCGCTCAGGAGAAAAGGAGCGCGGGGCCCCCTCGACACAATGCAGCGATTGTGGTGCAGGCC
>JAXIVH010000002.1:2788807-2816307 GCA_036785325.1 Urophycis tenuis | reverse complement strand
GGGGGAGGAGGAAGGGAGAGAACACAGTACATCCATGGCAGCAGGACACCAGAGATGTTCTGTCTGTTCCAGCTCTGTCTGGCGCAACAGTAAAGTTCAAGATTACTGCTTAGATTTTAAGAAAACATTGCATGAGAGAAGATAAAACCCTTTAACAACTTTTTAGGGCCCGAGGCATGCATTTATAAATTGTTATAACTTGTAACTTGCTGTATGCGTATGCATCTTCAATATTATTCATAAAAGCGTGCATAAACATGTGCATTTCATGCGGGATTCAGTGCAGACATGAGGGCGACCTTGACTGAGAGTGTATCTTAGGTTAAAAACATGTACTTGAAAGGGTTAAATTATTTAGGAAACATCAAGTGTAGGCTATGTGTGTACTTTACAGTGAAGTAATAATGAGTAATGTTGGCCAACCTTGACGTTACCAACAGTGACACTGTGTGGTTCATACCCTACAAGGTCTGTTTTGAGATAGCTGGGGTATATGGACAGAAATGAACCTCTTCTGAGTATTTCAGATTCTGATATTATAGATGGGTATAGACCCTGTGGCCCAGTTCCAGGAAATGGTTTGATTTGCTCCCTCACCATTACCTCATTTCTTTTGCACAGTACTGGTACCGGTAATCGATACATCATTTCCTGGTTCATGTTTTCGTAGTACTTTGTTATTTTCCCTTTGTTTCATTTTCATCTTAATTGAAAACATAGAATAGATAGATGCGTAAGAGGATGGATGGAAGACTGACAGACAGAGAGACAGAGAGACAGATTCAGAAAGATAGACCGACAGCCACAGAAAGATAGACAGACACAGACGGAGAGAAGCAGACAGACACAGAAAGATAGACACAGACAGATAGAGGCAGACAGACAGACGGAGACAGATGGAGGAATACAGAGAGACTCTCCATTGTGAGGCGCTGTAGAGACAGAGGGCTGGGGAGAGGCTGGAGGTGGGTGGGTGGGGGTGAGGGTGGGGGTGAGGTGGGGGAGCTCTCAGCCTCTCGGATGACTCAGGTCTGATAACAGCTCTATGATGTAATCCCTTGGGAGCGCCTTGGAGCCTCGGGCAACTCAAAGACACACACACACACACACACACACACACACACACACACACACACACACACACACACACACACACACACACACACACACACACACACACACACACACACAGAGACATGCACACGAATGGCAAACACACACACACACACATACATAGAGACATGTGCACGAATGGCAAACACACACACACACACACACACACACACATAGAGACATGTACACGAATGGCAACACACATACACACAGACACACAAAGAGACATGCACAGACTGAGACATGCTCACCAACACATAGACCACCTTTTGTGTCTGCACGTAGCGGACACAGGAGTTTCTGTGCACACAGTGTCGGAGACAAGAGTGGGAGACGCAACACAATGTACAGAGCACGGCCGGCGTCCCTGTGAACCAATACAAGGCCGTGCACAGAGTTTGCACAGACACACGCGGGACAAATAGACATGAGCCGTAAAAAAAAAAAAGCGCCTGGCAAACAGAAACTGCAATTAAGGGTGTGAAAAATGGAGGCTTATTTAAACAGTAGGTAAGCACAGGTGACACATACCTGCACAGGCCCCGCCGCACGCATGCAAACACGGCAAACCGCCAGCACGCAACAGTGGCGCTGCGTGTTAATGTCTACACTTTGAGGTAGAGTTCTAGAAATAGATCCGCTCGGTGGTATTACAAGAACATTACAAGCAATTACATCAGATAAGAATGTCTGAGGCCGATCCCCCCCCCACTAACCTTCAGTTGTCACAGCACATTAACCATCAGGCCGAGGGAAGCCCCTTACAGGACGGTACTGGAGAAGCACCTCACAGGACACTACTGGAGAAGCACCTTACAGGACGCTACTGGGGAAGCACCTTACAGGACGGTACTGGAGAAGCACCTTACAGGACGCTACTGGAGAAGCACCTTACAGGAGGCTACTGGAGAAGCACCTTACAGGACACTACTGGGGAAGCACCTTACAGGACACTTACTGGAGAAGCACCTTACAGGACACTACTGGAGAAGCACCTTACAGGACGCTACTGGGGAAGCACCTTACAGGACGGTACTGGAGAAGCACCTCACAGGACACTACTGGAGAAGCACCTTACAGGACGGTACTGGAGAAGCACCTTACAGGACGGTACTGGGAAGCAACTTACAGGACGGTACTGGAGAAGCACCTTACAGGACGCTACTGGAGAAGCACCTTACAGGACGCTACTGGAGAAGCACCTTACAGGACGGTACTGGAGAAGCACCTTACAGGACGCTACTGAGAAGCACCTTACAGACGCTACTGGAGAAGCACCTTACAGGACGGTACTGGAGAAGCACCTTACAGGACGCTACTGGAGAAGCACCTTACAGGACGCTACTGGAGAAGCACCTTACAGGACACTACTGGAGAAGCACCTTACAGGACGGTACTGGAGAAGCACCTTACAGGACGGTACTGGAGAAGCACCTTACAGGACACTACTGGAGAAGCACCTTACATGAGGCTACTGGAGAAGCACCTTACAGGACGACGGTGAATAGACATTGCTAGTGGGAATGGGTAAGAAGACTGAAGAGTGTCAGAGAAACGTCTTGCAGGATTTGACTACTTTCAGTCACGACTTTCAGTCAACTCAAGCAAACCTTTAAAGCAGAAGGAGAAGAGCGGTGGAAGAACTCGTATTTAAAATGAGTTCATTTTGAACCGTCTTGAACGTCCTCACATGGAGTGACCTCCACCTCGTTCTTCCAGTGGAACACGCACACACACACACACACACACACACACACACACACACACACACACACACACACACACACACACACACACACACACACACACACACACACACACACACACACACACACACACACACACACACACCATTTTGGAGCTCATCCACAATTGTGTTCAGTCTATCAGCTGAGCCCATTAATCTTTCAGTACTAATGTAATGTTAAAGGGAAAATAAAATGCCCTACACACAGTGAGTAGACTATTCTTACACAACATTATTCTATACATTCTGATTCCTGATCAGTAAATTAAGAGGCCATTTTAACAATGACACGATTATTATAGAAATGGAGAGAGTGTACGCATTGGTGTGCGTGTGTGTGTGTGTATGTGTGTCTGAGCATGTGTGCGTGCGTGCACACATGCACGCGCGCATCACTAGTGGAAATGTACATAAGCGATGGCAAGGCCCCCGCTGCACAGTGACAGTACAAAGTGACGCAGCACACCGTGGCCCCGGGCCAGGCACCGTCCCCACCACAGCCTCAGCCGCTGCAGCCGGCCGGCCCACAGAGCGTGTTCTGTCTGCAGACAATGGAATCTTTGGGAGCCCACAGGCAGAGAATGGCGGTGGCCAAGGGGGCGCTGGATGCCACCCAAGTCAAATTTAGCAGCGCCGAACATGAATAGAGGTCAGCTTGCTTTTTTTATCCCATTCAGGCAACGCATTTAAAAGTTCATTATACTGGTGATGATGGAGTGGAAACTTGTGTTTACTTCGAAAGAAAGCAAACAGAAAGCCATTTGTTTTTCCAAACCCGTGGCTAAAATGAGGAATGTATGGTGCAACGATAAGGACATTTGAAAAAAGATTTTAGGACTAATTTGAAAACACTAAACACTTTATGTGTGTTATTATGCGATAATGTGTCATGTTATATGACGCGACACACGGGAACATGAAAGGAATTATTTGCACTAATAGACTCTTGGAGATAATCCGTATCAATACTACACAACCTTTTCACAACATGGTTTTTGCTTAAAGATCCTGCGCCACAAAAATAAATGTCTCACGCACCGCAAAGGTTGACTAAACAACTTCAGGGACTAACAAGCAGGGGCGCCCCCAGAGATTTGGGGCCCATGAAAAAATATATAATTGGGCCCCACTACCTCCACACAGCACATTTTCTGAAAGCACAGCTCGCTAGTACCAAATGTATCCATTCAAACTTCAACATAAATGCATTTGTAGGCTTTAAGCTCTCTTATAGTACAATTTGTACTACAATATTTCACTCCCAGGCCATGAGCTATGACATGATGCATTGAGCATTGGATACACCCCAGAATAAATGTGCTAAACAACATTCAGATGCTAAGTGAACTACAGGCTGTATGAGCTGGCATGTTCAGAGCAACCGTAACCGCAAATGTTAGTTCAAAATCACAACTTAACGTTCTACAACTGAAAAAATACTAAAGGGAGCACAGATTTCTGTCATTATCTGGCTTGGACGCCTCATCCTCCATTTTCCCCGCATCACTGGCCCAACACAAGCAAGCGTGTTTAGTGAACATGATCGCCGCTTGTGGTGGAAACACCATTTTATGGTCATCTTGTCATGGTTCTTAGAGCAGTAAAGGGGCAGGAAGGTCAATGAGAAAGTCAACTATATAAACAGTATTTCAACCAAATACCGAAATGTACAGCAACTGACGCGTTTCTTGGGCTGTGACACAAATGAACAGGATGCACAGCGGGTCTGAGCGAGGCAATGGCGGTGTTTCCACACACTGTGGGAAGACGCTGACAGTGGAAAGAGCTGATCAGTCGCGATGTTTGATCAGATCAGAGTTCAACGGTTGCTACGTCAGAACTTATTCGACAAAGCCGTTTCCATGTCCCATTGACCACATCAAGTCTTCATCCAAAAAGGCAGGAGCCATCTAACGCAAGAGATGTGGCATTTGGAAAGTTTCCATCAATCGTTTCTCATTCAATCGTTACAAAATGCGGAAATAATACACTGATAGCAACATGGCTAATGTCTCCACCCAACTCCATTGGTGGGGGACAATTAGTGTACAATATAAGATGGTGCTCAAAGGTAGATTCTCTGCAGGTCTGATATGCATCGGTTTTCAATGGAGCTGTAGTCCCCCCCCCCCCCCTCCCCAGTTTTATTTGGAAGTGTGCCACTGGAGGTTTTATACTTCTTTAATACCATTTCAAGTCATAATTAATTGCATGTTGCAGCTGAATGACAGCAGTAAATGCATGCTCGGGCCACTGATTTCAGAGCAATTCTGATAGATGACAGAATTTTGGGATCCCGATGTTTAAGACAAAGCTGGCAGGGTTTCCATGCTGCTTGCTGTTAGTACTTGATCTTTGCATGTCTCTGTTTGAGCCATGGCACCTGTGTGAGAACAGTATTTCTTCATATCTAAGGGAAGCTAATCTGTCTGAAACAGGGCCGTACACAAAAACAAATCCATTGAGAAAAAAAAGATTCCAAACTGGGGAACAGCAACACTCCATTAGCGTGTCTCGCCAGCCAAACCAACTAAACTGTCTAGCTGGCTAGCCAAACCAACTAAACTGTCAAACTGGCTAGCCAAACCATGCAGCCAATGTGCTGTATTTCTTCAAAATAACACGGCGCACGTGCCATCTTTATACAAAACGTTCCCAATTAAGAAGGATTTCTTCCTGGTGATGCCATGATTAGAATCCAATCCATTTTCCCTGTTTTTCCCATTCATTTTTTAAATCTTTACACTCTCCCAGCAAATCACGCTGAGCCATCAGTGTCTATGCTCAGCTCACTTTGTTTCAAATGACTTCAAATGTTTGAATGCAATGCAACGTGGTCTCGTGCAGATTGGCAACTGTTAAATATTGCTTTTATTTTGCTTTTGCGCTCCGTTTTATCTCTATTGTTTCTTTTCTCTCCCTCCTTTATTCTCTTTCTCTGCGTGCACCGCAGCTCAAGAAATCCGAGCCGTCCCGCTTTCACTGAGAGAGAAGACGACATTTAGAGGAAAAAGAGAGAGGGGGGGGGGGAGGGGGAGATAGAGGAGTCAGATAGAGAGGGAGGGGGAGACAGTGTCACAGAAAGAAGATGTTGAAACGGACAGAAATTAAAGAGACAGGGCGAGAAAGAGAGGGAGGAGAGAAAACGAGATGCAGTCTTCATGACCCAAATGAGCGGCGCTGATCTGCTCCCAGCTCTTGGCCAGACGATGTGCCAGTAGGCAGCAAGACATTGCACTCTTTGTTGAGCAGACACACACGCTGGTGCACGCACGCACAACACACACACACGCTGGTGCACGCACACACACACACACACACACACACCCTGCATTAGCGTGCAGTGTCACACATAAACATACATACCTAATGTGAAAGCTACTTTCAGCAAAGCCAAAGTTTCTTTATTGCACAACGCAGAGCTGTCGGCCACGCTGATCATATCGGAGTGGCCAAATAATTGTCAGATGTGATGACAGAACTTTTCTTTTTTTCCCCCATAACTTTCTTGATGATTTCTCTCTTCAAGAGGCTGTGTGTAGATCCTTCGATGCAATAAAATGCAAAAGAATTGTACGGAGAGTGTTCCCTGGCTGGGGCATTATGGATGGGCCTTCATTGATACAGCTATTGGACATATTTTAAACAACATGACTATACGTGACTCACTTGTAATCTAGAGATGAAAGCGTGGAAAGTCACATCAAAGCACTGCTGTTCTGAGTTAGGGCTCACAACCCATGGCCTACATTCACCCCCTTCTCTCTCTCTCTCTCTCTCTCTCTCCTCTCTCTCTCTCTCTCTCTCTCTCTCTCTCTCTCTCTCTCTCTCTCTCTCTCTCTCTCTCTCTCTCTCTCTCTCTCTCCACAATATATGTGACAATGTGCATCTTTGACTTTGTGTTTGTTGGCAAGAGAACAAGAGACAAAGAGAGACAGAGACAGAGAGAGAGAGAAAAGAGAGAGAGAGAGAGAGAGAGAGACTTGTCTAGCGCTTGTTTTGTGTGTAGGTGTGTTTCTGTTTGTGTGTGCATGCGTGCATGTCCGTATGTGAATGCTGCCTGTGTGTGTGTGTGTGTGTCTGTGTGTGCATGCGTGCGTGTGGGAGGCTGTGTCTGAGCAGCAGGTTTTAGCTAGCAGGTTTAGCTAGCAGGTCTAGCTAGCAGGTCTAGGCATGTTTCCGTTTAGTAGCCAGGGATAAATGAGGCCTTGACACATGAGATGTTCCAGACTCAACCACAACCTGCCTGGCGGCGCTCCAGCCAGCATTCACTCCATACGGGCCAAACCATTTGTATATCAAGGCCGCTAACGCTCTAAATCTCAGCCACTTAGTGGCATGGCAGTGTATGTTCGCATGGCGTGTGCTTTCTGTGTTGTGTGCGTGCATGCGTTTAGCGCAGGTTTTAATGTGTGTGTGTGTGTGTGTGTGTGTGGGGGGGGGGGGGGTGGACTAGGATAAGGCTAATTGTTTAGATTTGTGGTGGCAGAGTTTTCAATTGCCAAAAAACGATTATCGAAAGACATAGAAAAAAGGATGCACACACGCACTCACACACGCAGTGTAAACAGTACAAATTATGACTTTCAGCTGGAACACAAACACCACTTTCAAACGAGCACAATTGCTAGCAAACATTACCACATACACTGGAATGGGCGTGTGCGTTTGTGCGCATGCAGAGATGTTTGCGTTCTTGTAGATTGAGACAGTGGGGTCCTCTGTAACCTTTGACCCCTACACATGGCCACATGCAGAACACATCAGTGACAGAGCTGAAAAACAGGGATTATGCAGGCGAGTGTATGGGGTGAAATTGATGGTAAAGGTTTTGTCTGCATAAAAAAAAAAAACTAGATGTGGCAATGGTTCTCATGATATACAATTTACAAAATCTAACGCATTTTTCTGACTTGTAAAGCAAAAAGTTATGAAGGGGGCGGCTTTATTGACCACCTGGACAAATGCGTCATTCGTACGCGGTGTTTACCTCCCTGACTGACGACCCTCACTGTAAGAGTAAGGGTCTTACAGTGCGGGTAAGGGTAAGGGTGTAAGGGTAAGAGTCGAAATTACAAAGAAGCCGCTGGAGGCATATCCTTGCCGATACAAGCTAATGATCCGTCCAATGATAAACCGGTGCTAACTGAGAGGCCAACGGTGTTAATTGAGAAAACCGACCACTCATGTGTCCAACTTAGCCACCCGTTGGGTCAGCTACTGGCTTGGCTGGTCATTAGCTTCCAAGGCTGGAAACTAGCATGTGGGGCTGATCCAGTGGGTTGCTAGCCTCGGAAGCTAATGACGAGACAAGCCAGGAGCCGATCCAGCGGGTTACTAGGCCAGAAGCATGGGCCTTGGTCTAGCCTTCAGTCAGGGAGGTTGACACGGCACATACCAGTGCTGCATACTGTATGTCTGGGTGACCAATGTGGTCGCACCCTTCCAGGGAACCGCCTCCACGTCAACCTCATGTCATCACCCCAAGCATGAGAGAAACTGAATCGTACTTGTTAAAAAATACAAAAAAAACTAAAAACTAAAATACTGTGTGATATGAGCGATACAAATAATTGCAATTGTATTTGTTCTATTTGTGAACGTAACCTTTCTTTACAATTCGGAAAAATGCGTTGGATTAATTATTTTGGATGACGAGAAACCTTTCCACAGGTAAGCCTTTGTTTTTCGACGGTTTCTTACGCTGACGTTTTCCATCAATTTGACTGTGTGTATGTCAACACACCCAGGAAGCAGCGCCGGCCGCTATCATACGTTATTACAAGCTATGGTACTTTGAATCTCGGTGGGATATATTTGCATATATGGAAAATAAAAGTATCTGTTTGCAAATGTGTATGTTTGTGTGTGTGTGTGCATGTGTGTGCATGGGTGAGTGCATGTGTTGAACGTGCGTGTGTGTCTGTGCACACAATAAAATGGAAGTGGCTTGCCCTGTTATTATTTTTACTATTGCAAGCGTCTATCATTTGTGTTTGCAAAATGCGAGCACACACACACACACACACACACACACACACACACACACACACACACACACACACACACACACACACACACACACAGAGGAATCCAAGACACACCACACCAAAACACGCACGCACACACCCACACACACACACACACACCACTGGTTGGCGTGTGTGGTCTGCAGCACAAACAGCGGGAGGCTGTGTTCCCACACACTTAACCCATCAGCTAGCATTCAGCCATTCCACTTACAGTGGAAAAAACTGCCCTTTGACCCCAGGAGTCATTCCAGCATCCAAGGGGAAAGAGAGAGAGAAAGACATCCAGCGCTTGGAAACGCTTCGGCGCAGAGAGAGAATGATAGAGAGAGGGAGGGAGGGAGAGCACATGGCCACTCTTCAGCACAGAGAGAATGATAGAGAGAGGGAGGGGGAGAGAGTGGGAGAGATGGGGTAAGAGATAAGGGGAGAGAGCGAGTGAGAGATGGGGGGGAAAAGGAGAGGGAAAAAGGGAATATAGATGGAGAAACAGAATGACAGCTGGAGAGGGGGAGTGATAGCGGGAGAACAAGAGAGAGAGAGGGAGAAAGAGAGAGATGGGGAGAGAGCGAAAGATGGGGGAAGCGAGAGAGAGGAAGAGAGCGAGAGAGAGAGAGAATGATAGAGGGAGGGAGAGAGACGGTGCGACAGAGCGAGAGCCAAAGAGGAGGAGGATAAACAGATAACTGAAGGATGAAAATGCAGCTCCAATGTTATGTGTTGGGACGACTTTCTGTTTGTTCCATATTGAGAGAACCACATGGTTGGGGGCCAGTATGTACAGCAGCTGTAAATAAAGTAACACATAGAGGATAAGGATATTTGTCAAACATGGGAGTGCGTGTCAACCTGTGGGGCATCATTAACTCTCAAGCACTACCACCTTGCGGGTGTAACATAGGCCACTGTAATTACTTTCTTGATACAACATTTAGTTCCGGCCAAGTCATTTGATTGGACAAGAGGTGCTCCATGATGAGAGCTGACGTGGAGTATAAAAGCACTGGGACTTTTAACTGTATGCCTATCACTCCGCCTCACAGATGGTTCATGTTAATTAGCCAACATTAACGACAAGCTAATTAAGTCAACTCATAGGAATCACACATGCCACTGAGGTGACATGCTATTGTTTTACTCGTGGCACAATAAAAGGAAACATACAGCTAAATGTGCTCGATACAGAGGAACCAGCCTACGTTAGCTCCTGGACCTACACAACATAGCGAGCTTGGAAGATGTTGATGTGTTGCTTGGAAACAGTCCAGGTGTGGTACGTGTGTATGTTGGTCAATAAGCCATGAACTAAACAGACGATAACCTGTTGTAGCTCACTTAGTTAGTTAGTTAACTCGTAAGATCGCAGACCTGTCGCGTAAGTTATATCACATTCGAGGTGCCGCTGTTATACACGGCTGTGATTATCTTCGGTATTGCTTGGTATCTTGGTTTAGGTACTTGGGCCTGCGGCCTCGGACCCGCGACCGAATCCCAGTCGTGCTGCGACTCCGTACAACAGTGCTGGCTCTCGGGGGGCATTGCTCCACCACCAGCATCGCTGTGGCGTCGGGGTGCATGTACGTTGTACACACATGAGGCAGGAAGCGATCCCCCCCCCCGGTACACTGGGGTGTAAGAGTGATCGGGGGAGGGGGTTCCCCCGTCACATCAGACCGCACGGCGTGTTGCAACGCTATCCAGAACCCACCGGTCCAATCAGAGCGCCGTCAAATTCAACGAAACCCGACGGACCCCACACACACACACACACACACACACACACACACACACACACACACACACACACACACACACACACACACACACACACACACACACACACACACACACACAGCAGGCGTTGTTACTGTAGCATTTTAAAGAGCTTGTCAGGAGCACCTATAGAACCGCACAATGGCCCGGCATTCTATGGTTCTGTATAGGATTTCAGGGTTTTTTTCTTCAGCGCTCATATTTACACATACACGCCAGAGATGGCCTCGCCAAAATCCCCAACAACAGCACCACCCATGAGTCTATAGTCGCCCTCTGGAACACCCTTTAGATCTACACAATTCAATAAAGCCCCTCTTTTATCCCTGAGTTAGTTACAGCCGTCACAGGGAAATCATCAAGGCTCCAGTTTTCAGGTTAATGACTATTATCTACTTCTGTGGCATTAACTGTCCTCTGCTGGTTCAAGAGCCCGACCACAGCAGCAGAGAGGAGACTGTCTGTCTGTCTGTCTGTCGGTCGGTTACACGTGGACAGTGTGGCCGTGGAGCTGGCCGGTGGAGTGGGGGGCACACACCTATGGCAGGCTGCTAGCACGGCCCCCGGGGGGGGTTGGAAAATACAAGAAAATAAACGTGAGAAACGTCTCCTCTGTGAAAATGACGATACAGACAAACAGCAGAGTGAAGCGTCGCTTATGGTTCCGCGTAGTGATCAGGTAGTGGTCACGCAATGGCCACGCATTTGCTTGGACGCAGTCCTGAGCCTGTGATGGTTCTGCGTGGGGGTTTACGTGTCGAAATGCAATTCAATGCCACACCGGTAGAGGGACCAGAATGACCATTCTGGTCATTACATACGGATTACTAGCGAGTAAAAAATAAGTTTACAGACATGAAGGCAAAAGTTATATATATATATGTTGTCGCCAATCAGTTGAAGCATTTATCACACTCGTGTTTACGAGTGGAAACCGGAAAAGCGATCTCAAGCGGATGTAGTTAGCAGACCAATCACAGCCAATGCCGCTGCATTGGTGTTGCGTCGCCTCGACGCACGTCTAGGATTTTTGGGAGGTGCACGTCAGGCCCTTGCGGTGGACGCAAGGGGGGTCTGCAAGGACATAAAGGGTCCGTAAGCCCCCCAGCGTTGTGTCAACGCGGAAGCATAACTTACACTTGAGACGTACAAAGCGTTCCACCTCGGGCTGAGATCCTTTCAAATTGTTGTTTTTTTGACGTCGTATTTTAGCGTTTCCTTGAAACTGGTGCTGCTTCATGACATCACATGACATCCATGAGAAAGCTGGCGGCCGCGTCACCGCCTCAAAGCCACACGATCATATGACTTAACTACTCATTTAAGAGGGATTAATCACTTAGGCGGGGTCAGCTAGTCAACAAACAAGTCTGACAGACCGACGTCACACACAGACACACACACACACACACACACACACACACACGCATGCACACAGACACAGGCACACGCACACCCCCGGGCAGAATGGCAGACAGACACAGACTCAATCAGTGGATAGGATTCCTAGGAAGGCAGGCGGTGCCCTCCTCCCAGCCGGGCCCCAGAGGCGGCTCCCTGCTGCCAGAGACACATGTGTGTGTGTGAGTGTGTGTGTGTGTGTGTGTGTGTGTGCATGTGTGTGTGTGTGGGACGGGACCCCTCGGCTTTTAAACGCGGCAAAGGTGCTGAATTGAATTTCCACTGAAGACGAGGGAAAACCGCCATGAGACATACTTTCCATTGCCATTACAATGGCAAGACACTGCCAGTGCTGTAAATAGTTTACAGAACTCACAAAGACAAGCCCACCAAGACGTGCGCTGTGTACGCGTGTACGTGCAAGCTTGCACACTCACGCACACTCACACACATACACACACACACACACAAATACACACGCGTGCAAACATACACACACGTGCAAATAGATGGAAAAGAATGGCAAAGCAAACACAGACATGCATGTGCAAGTATATACAAACAGCGGCACTCACGCATGCCATGGGCAGTAATGAACTCGCACACAAACACACACACACGTGCACACGCACATAGACACATACACACACATGCGCACGCACACACACACACACACACACACACACAAAGAGGTAAACTTGTCTTTGTTGAAGAATGCATCATGGCTGCCATTGTGTGCTGGTCTGCTGCCAGCCTTTTGTGTTCTGTGCGTCGCTGGACTATAATTACACCGGAGCACGACGTTGTGTGAGCCTGTAAAACACCGTGTTGCCATGAAAGCACGCTGCCTTTCAGGTCGGCTGCATCTTTCAGTCTGCTGCCTGGTAATCACCTTCCTACACGACACGGCCAGGGCTGCAAGAGGAGAGGCCTCAGCAGATCAAAAGGGTAAACGACAATATGAACACTAATAATAAAATAAAAAAAACGAAGACAAATAAATGCTAATGAGAAATAAGTATTGAGTATCAATAAGTATGTTATTTACAATAACTTGCTATGTTTCAATTCCTATTTAAAATGCCAAAGCTAATACTGTCAATTAACAGCAGGGGTATAGCTGTGTGTTCTTTGTATTGATGTGATGTCTGTACTTCCACGCGTGGTTGATGCCTTTAAGACGTGTCAACACGGAGCATGCAGAGGGCAGACATGCGGTTCTTCATCAATCTCTCTATCAATATTCCTATTCATTATTAATGCGTGCATGTAAAGCTTTTATTGCAATGAGGTGCCGTCACTGTCTTCCATGTTAAAGGGAAGGGTCAGTAAACCAGAAGGATGCGGTGCAAGGCAGGGGAGCACATCATTCTCTATGTGTAGTTTTCTGGGGTGTGATCATGGAAATTAGATGGTTGTCGGGAGGTTTCCCCATTCAGCCCCTCAGACAGCCGCGCGTCGTTCAGGTACTGGAGATGGAGATCCACTCCAGCTCTTCTGTTTCACTTTGCCTCTCTCTGGTCAACAACTTATAGAAAATACATCTGTGGTTCTCAACGTCTGCCCCCGTGCATACATAGCGGCACATGTGGCACAGCGGCAGCAGCTCAGTGGGTAGAGCGGGTGGACAGAGCTGGTCGTCCACTAACCGTAGGGTCGGCGGTTCGATCCCCCCCCCCCCCCCCTCCAACTGTCCACATGTCGAACCCCACAAAAATGTACTGATAGTAAGTTGCTTTGGACAAAAGTGTCTGCTATAAGCCCCTTTACCCTTAACATGTAAAAAAGGCTTTTGGTGTTGACGTGGTGAACCGAGGTAAGTGTTTGATCCGGGCCAGCGCCCAGCAGTGGGCCGCCCCCCCGTTTGTGACCTTTCTTTAAAAAAAGATTAAATAAAACGTCTCAAAACACGTGTGAGATCCCAACAGATGAGCCGTTTCAGTGGTTCATTTATGTTACCGTAATCCGAGCCCCGGGATAATTTATACCCGCAGCCACAGAGGGCCCCTTTGATGCCGCTGTAAACATTTACCGGATCGCTGAGTGTCCGCCAGATCTGTCGGCTAATTTATGTCCGCCGGGGCTCACCGCTGCCCGCGCAGCGCCGGTGACGCGGGGACTCCGACTCCGGCTCCGGGGTGCGGTGACGGCGGTGACTGAAGGCGACGTGCGCGGCCTGTGATCACGCAGCGTCAGGGCTATAACTGTCACCCCGTGGCCCGCGGCCAGGGCGAGCGCGGGGGTGAATTTATGAGACGGATCTGACCTCGTGTTCCGGTAAACTGGGGTATTACTGTAACCCGCGCTGGCCCCGCATGTGAGTGTCGTTAACGGTTTAGATGGAGAGACGCTCACTTCCAGGAATCAACACACCAGCCATGTTTGCGCACCGATAAATAAGCACCGAGGGGGCTGCCATGTATGCAAACAAGCGCGCACTAAGGCGCGCACAAGCACGCCCTCGTGCACACGGGCGTGCACGCAAACACACACACACACACACAGACGCCCACTCCCATTCTTGTGCATGTCACGGGCACAATCGCAGAGATCCGACGAGCTGTGGCGTCACATGCTAGCAAACATTCAGGCAGCGCGCCGTGGATGAGTAACTAATGTGCAGCAGATGGAAAAAAGACCCAGAAAAATTCCTGAAGCTAATGTCCAACAGACCACTGACCGGTTCTGCAACCCTGGCTAAAAATAGAAGGGTTTTTTTTTTTTTTTCTTCTTTTTTTGGTGCGGTGGGGGGGCGGCTCCAATGGATCAATGAACCCTGGCCATGGAGCCCAGCACCACGGGGGTGGCTTTCGTCACTTTGCGTGTAGGATCTTGATATCATTAACATTTCTTATTCATTTCCTCTCCCCTTCAAACTCCCACACTGGTGGAAAATATGTGCTTCCTCAAAACCTCAATCGCTCGGAGAGAAAAACCCCAGAGACAAAATGCTTACCGGGATATTAAATCAACAAATAGGCCGCGGAGCAGTAGGTTTTCCCCGGCTCCGTCCTTTATTCGCTTCTGGCAGCAACATGTTCAGTGTTGTGTGAGACATGAACTGTACATGTGAAGGCACAGGACATGAGTAGTTCTGCTGTGTGCGGGTGTATGTGTGTGTGTGAGTCGGCCACACTCCGATATCTCGACCACGCCACCGCTTCTCCCCCCCCCCCCCCCGAGCGGAACCCGGGGCCTCAAACCCAGGGCTGTGGGCGTACATCCACAGTCCCCATACATGTCCCTTGTCTCGCTCACATCACGCGTCACACATCCGAGGAGTCGGCCGCGGTCTGACTCACGTAGGTGCCTGTGGGGGGCTCTCCGGGGGGCAGGGATCCCGGGTTGAGGACGGGGGAGCTGGCCGGACTGCAGAGCTCGGGGAAGGGGTTCGGGATGGCGGGCAGGGATGAGGTCCTCAGCTCCTCCTCCTGGAGCCTCCTGCTGAGAACAACAACGCACACGGAGCTCAGAATCAGCGTGCGCGCCGACGGAAGGGAGACGGGGTTTGTTGGCGGCGTGGTGAAACATACACACGGGCGCAAACATGTTCACGCGTGTGGGCAGACACACAATGAACTGAACTGGAACACACGCATGTACACTGACAATACACTTGAACACACACACATGCATGCACACGCACACACACACACACACACACACAGAATAAACTTGAACACACACAGTATAGAATTGAACACACACACACGCACACACCAACAGTGTGACCATCGACTGCGTCCAGTCCCGTGCTCCGAGTGTTGCGGTCACCCCCTCCTCCTCTGAGTTCAGTGCGCTGTCACACCGAACACCACCCGTGACACCACCCATGACCACCGTAACACCACCCGTGTCGAACGCACAGCGTGATCGGCACCTCAAAGCCCCCCCCCCCCCCCCCCATGGAGTTGCTAGTCGTTGGGGAAGTGGAAGACAGAAGACAGGAAGCTTCACATGAAGACACACGTGGGGAAAGAGGACAGAGGAGGAGGAGGAGGAGGAGGAGGAAGAAGAGGAGGAGGAAGAGGCGCCCGTGAGCTGCTTCTCTCTGATCTTCCTCCTTAATGAACACAAGCTCCCAGCTGACGGGAGAGTTGCCTCGCCAGGCGACTGTGTGCAAGATTCAATATAACACTCGTCCATGATTACATCAGTTCAGTTCAGTTCTTCTTTTATTTTGGTGCACTTTGGAGCGGCTTGGAATAGGCACGTATGAGGCACACTTCAAGAAGGGAGGGCTGATTGGACGCTTGGTCGTCCAATTTTGGATATTGAATTATTGAAAGTAAAATAAAGTTTGGCGGTCATGTGAAATCCAGGCGTGCTGGCCTTGAAGACTTGCCTACTTCTTCGTGAGTCTCTCTCTCTTTCGCTCTCTCCCTTCCTGTTTCTCCCTCTCTTCGGCACAAGCTCTGCCTGTCTCTGAAGAATCCAATAAGTTCAAAAGGGAATAGGCCTTTTGATGTCGCCCCATCACAGGCAGAGAACAGGGTTATCCAGAGGTCAGCACTGAATAATAAGAAGTTCAGAGCGTGCCTCTCTCTCCCTGTGTGCGTGTGCGTGTGTGTGTGTCTGTGTGTCTGTGTGTGTGTGTGTGTGTATGTGTGCATGCTTATTTATCCGTTTGTGTTCAAGAGCATGGGTGTGAATGCACTGGGATTAATAACAATATCAATAACATGATAGCCTACCACATGGTTAGCGTGCACACGTAAGCACTTGTGTAATGCTTATGTGTGTGCCTTTTTTTTGCATCCGTACAGCCTTGGTGTGTGTGAATGCGTGTGCGTGTGCGTGTGTGTGTGCGTGCGTGCGTGTGCGTGCGTGTGCGTGCACAGAGACGTTTTGCAGCCCGTCCTGCTGCCTCTGTGTCTCCTGCTGGTAAGGCAGCTTGAGATAAAGAGGCAGTGACAAGGAGCGGGTCATCCACGGGCTACAGATAATGAGCCGGCTTGAACCGTTCCCCGAATTATCCAGCGGCAACACATTTAAATAATAATCATTTCAAAAGCAAGAAGGGCACACACACACACACAGACACACAGGGAATATGAGCAGCATGTTGAAGAGAAGTTAGAATGTATGCGTGTGTGTGTGTGTGTGTGTGTGTGTGTGTGTGTGTGTGTGTGTGTGTGTGTGTGTGTGTGTGTGTGTGTGTGTGTGTGTCTGTCTCTTGGGGATTACAGGATCCAACCTCAGAGATCAACTGTAGTTATGTTTGTTAGGGTGGTGTGTGATTCTGCCCAAGGTTAGGTCATGTGCTGCATGCTAGCCGCGGGATCATTAGTTGGGTGTTTTTGAAAGATTAATTGACTTTAATAGACGCAATTAGGGTACCAGGAGTGTTTAGGAAGAGTAGAAATAGGTTATTTAAATAGGTCATGTTATGGTGCCTTTTGGGGCAAAATAAATGCCGCTTTCTGCCCTTATTCGTGGTTAATGAATTCAGGCTGCAGACCCAGATATGGGAACGGGTTCGACAACACGAGGAGTGTTTGTCATCAACACAGGGTTGCGCGACGTGCACAGCTTCACGTGTCGAGTGAGACACAGAGCACAGAGTCAGGGCGGTTATTTCATCAGGGTACGAAGTAAGTCACAGAATACGCTCGTCGTACGCTCGGCGCGATTGATCCCCGTGTTGAACGGTGGATACGGCTGTTACAGAATAATGGAGCAGGTCGGTCGAGCCGGCAAAAAAAAACAAAACAATCTGCATCCAGCGGGCGGGACTGGTTTCAGGCCGGCGCCTCACAGCGCCACCCGACACGCGGCCGGGGGGATGGGGTTACCTCCGTCAGCCCGCTCCATCGACACCGTGACCTGAACGACCGCAGCGAGGAGGGGGAGCGACCCCGATTCAGGCACCCGGGTTTGTTGTCAAGGTTTGGTTTGTTTTTTTTGGCACGAACGCCCTGGGGAATCTGTGCATTAGTAGGGCGTGTATGCTGATGATGATGATGATGACGACAATGATAATGATGATGATGAGGATGATGACGGTGATGACGCCAGCGGCGGCGGCGGAGGCGGCGGCGTGCCCTCACCTGACGGCGAGGATGTGCATGGGCTGCGACCGCCTCAGGCTGCCCTGGGACGAGTCCGAGGATGAGGAGGAGGAGGACGAAGGCTCCGGCGAGAGGTGCGGGACGTGCCGGGCGGCCGCCGGCTGCCCGCCGAGCTGCACCGGGTGGTAGTCGTGGTGGAGGAGGTGGGGGGTGGCCATGGTGCTGCAGGTGGGCGGAGGACGAAGAGGAGGAGTGCTGCAACAGGGCCTGTCCGTTGTGCAGGAGTGGGGCCAACTCGTGGTGCTGCTGCTGCTGCTGCTGCTGCTGACCGCTGCATGTGGAGTAGAGGCTCTCCAGAGAGGAGTTCATGTCATTCACCAGCGCCTCCAGGTCCACGTCATCCTCTAAGAGAGAGAGAGAGAGAGAGAGAGAGAGAGAGGTCAAAGGAGCACTGAGGAGAGTGAAAAAGGTACAGAAGAGGTAGAGAGAGAGCTAGAGAGCCAGTTGCAGAGAGAGGGTAGGGACATTGATTGACCATTGACAAGAAGGAAAGAATGAATGAATGAACGAACAAACAAACAAATGAACGAACGAAAGAAAAAAAGAACGAAAGAAAGAAAGAAAAAAAGAACGAAAGAACAAAAGAAAGAAAAAAAGAAAGAACGCAAGAAAGAAAGAAAGCGTGACACAAAGACACACCCAGCCACGGGGGACAGACAGACAGACGGAGACAGAAACATTTGAGACAAGGAAAATACAAATTGCCAATGTGACTTCAATTAAAAACAAAACAAATAGAACCTGCTCAGGAGCAATAGTACTTGGCAGTTGCTGCCACGACCAGCCCCTGTTCTAGTGTCCTACAGGCAGGGATGGCTCATCAGGAGCACCCAGCCAAGGCCCGGGGCTCCCAAGTCACATGGCCCGGAGAACGGCGGAGCCAATACTCAAACATATCATTAAACATTATTGTATGTTGCCACGGGCTAGTGCTGTGGCAACCAGCAAACCAGAGACGATATATAACACTAAACAAACACAGTTTGTGTGTGTGCGTGCAGACACGCACACACATACACATGCGGGCACACACACACACACACACATATATGCACAGAGACACAGGCACACAAAAAAGATATCTTGATGGTAATGTAATGAGAAACAATTCTCAAAAGTGTACATTCCTGGGAGGGTTTATGTACAGAACCTTGAAACCTTTAAAGCCTTGACCTACAAACAATCCCCCCCCCCCCCCCCACACACACACACACACACCAGGATAGCTATAAACCAGCAAGGTCACAGGCACAAAAAAGTTCACACACACACACACACACACACACACACACACACACACACACACACACACACACACACACACACACACACACACACACACACACACACACACACACACACACACACACACACACACACACACACAGCTCAAACCACGCGAACCACAAGCGTGCACACACACGACAGCGAACCCGTTCTGCCGGAGCGCTGAATCAGCACATCTCTGTTGACGTGGCGTTCGTGTCTGGAGATCTCCAGGGATTAAAGGCAACAAGTGCCAGCCTGCCCTGAACACTTGTTCAACCACCAGCAGAGTTCAGGGATAAGGTGTTGCGCTGCAGTCACTGTTCATTTATCTTCCTGCAGAACATTCCGCTCTACAGCCGAGCGGGTGGGAGTTTTATGGTGTGTGTGTGTGTGTGTGTGTGTGTGTGTGTGTGTGTGTGTGTGTGTGTGTGTGTGTGTGTGTGTGTGTGTGTATGTGTGTGGGGGGGGGGGGGGGGGGGGGGTAATAGGAATCTTGAGGGATTTATGTGTGAACCGCATTTTTTTTAACAATAGGATTTCAATATAAAGTTTGACGCGAGAAAAGTGTGAACACGTTTACGGCGCAGTAAACCAGCAGAGAACGACACCTCAATTTCCCACGTTGCCCCGCGTGGAGGAGTCGTCCTTTTATGAGGCATGTAAATAATAATTTGTTCTAATCGTTTGTTCTGCGTTCTGTGCTCACGATGAGCGTGAGAGCCAGCGTCCGAGGCAAACCGCTGGGCTGTAGGGCCGCATGCCGCCACTAGACGGAGTACAGGCCCACGGTCAGCCCCACCGCCTCCTGGGGAAGAGCGCCAGACACAGAGGAAATACATTCACTGTCTTATGACACTGCTCTCTTCATTTGGATTTGTTCATAAAAAATAAAAAATAAAATTATTTATTTATTATTTTATATTTATACATTTCAGCATTAGATTTTTTTTTTCAGATTTTACCTTAAAGGAGTCACATTTAGAAATGATTTGACGACGTCTATATGTATGATGCCTGGGCATCATGTTTTCTGCACAGTATTTGCATGCTACAAGCCTCTGCCAATACTGCTTCCAATCCAAACATCAATAAAACACAAATCTAATAACACTCCAAAGAGGTTATTCGAATCAAATATCCCAGCCTTCCCCAATCAGACTGAACCCCCAAAGAACATCACTTCCTCCACCTTCACCCGTCGCCATGGCTACCAGAGGTCAACGACCTGGGTCACTATACACTAGGACACGAGAGAGAGAGAGAGTCTCCTGGGCTCTGCCCCTCCCAGGGTCACACAGGAAGCTCAAACTCTACTCATCCGTGTCTCTCTCGCGCCACACTAGTGGCCCTCCACGCAATGAAAACAACCCCAACCCCACCACCACCACCACTACCACCAGCACCACCACCCCCACACCCGCGCTGCAGCCATGCCTTGTTTAAACGACAGGCGACGTGTCCCATCGCTGTGGCGGCTGCGCGCCGCGGCTGGCTAATCCCCCCTGTATTAATAGAGACAGGTAAGCTGCGAGAGCTACTTATAGCCCCGAGCCCCGCGGCGCGCTAACGCAGCGCCTGCGGAGGCAGCTCGGAGCGCTCGCCGCCAACTCAGACGCCGCTTAGCGTTGGCTCCACCAGCGTCTGCTGGTGGAGCCGACCCGTCCAGCCCGCGGACTGCGGACGCGGAGCCGGTCAGCTTTCCATTCCCCCCCCCCCCCACCCGGTTCTGTCTGCCCCGTTTGGGAGGAACAAACTCCACCGGATCGAATCAATGACGGATACCACTGTGGTCATTGTTCTCTTCTTCTCCATCTTCCTCCCCCGGCCCTCCCCCCCCCAATCAGCAGACAACTGTAGCATCTCCCCCGGCAATTCATGTGATGTTAATGTGTCCAGTTAGGTATAAAAATAGCCCACGCTTCCTCATTGTCTCCGGGGGACGCTAAATAAGGCCCTTCGTCAACTGTAAATGGAGACAAAGTCTGGCGAGGATTCTGCACAAAAGCCGCTTTGAATATTTCTGTGCGAGCGGTGAGCGAGGTGGGGCAGAAAGCTGCACCATTGTATGGCCAACAGATCCATATGGTGGCCCGGCTCACCAGGAATGTTGTTTGTGTGCATTCATTATGTCTGAATATGAATTAAAAGGGCCCCAGGTTCTCGTCCACCTCCCCCCCACACACACACACACACACGCACACCGCACGCACGCACACGCACGCACGCACACACACACACACACACACAAACGCGTGCACACACACACACAGGCACAATGGCCCGCATTGTGCACGTGTGGCGTACGCACGCAGAGGAAGCAGCTTAAACGGTAAAGTGTGGGCGGGCATTGAAGAGCACAAATACCTCTGGTGACACAACACACCGGCCGAGAGACCCTGCCTTTTGATGGGGAGGGAGGGAGGGAGGGGAGAGACACACAGACAGACTTAAAGGGGAGAGAGAGAGAGAGAGAGAGAGAGAGAGAGAGAGAGAGGAGAGAGAGAGAGAGAGAGAGAGAGAGAGAGAGAGAGAGAGAGAGAGAGAGAGATGGGCTAAGCCCTTCGGGATTTGATTGTTCATCTGGTATTGTTGCAATATTCAAAATGTCCGCCTCCAGTGCAACAAAAAACTCAACATAAACGTTTGAGTCGCTATCAACAACACGCACCGGAGACAAACGCCTGCAGTTCTCCCTGATGAAGATGAGGGTAGCCAATGAGTATACTGGTGACACAGTAGCGCCAGTATAAAAAGCAAGAAAGAGTGGAGAGAGCCATTACAAGACAGAGTGCAGAGCACCATACAAGGAAGAGTTGTGGAGGTTCACCGGCTGGTCAGCGGCAGTGGGCACGGCCGTGCCCTGCCCCGTGCACATGCACATGCACGTGCACGTGTACGTGCGCGGGGCAGCGTGTGTGCGAGGCGTCTCTCTCGCACGCCGCGGTGGGCCTGCGTGCGAGCGCTCCCTCACAATGGGGAAGGCATCGCTGGAATGACTGGGAGGGTGGGAGGTGGATTCCGAGGCCCTTCAGACGGCCCTCTCTGGCCAGCCTCTCTCTCTCCGTGACCACGCGGCCCCACCGCCGCACAGCATTGCTGCCATTGGTGGGATTGGTTGCCTAGCAGCCATGTGCCCAAGCAGAGAGACAGAGAGAGAAAGAGAGAGAGAGAGAGAGAGAGAGAGAGAGAGAGAGAGAGAGAGGACACCAAAGAGAAAGAGGAAGAGGAAGATATATATACATATTCTCTGGTGCAAGCTAGTACTTCTTGCTGCCTTGCCACTGGATGAAGAAAGGCTTGTAAGTTCTGGTGCTGTTTGTACAGTATGTACCTACACACACACAAATATACACGCACACACATAAACACACTCACACACACAAATATATACACCCCTGCACACACACACACAACTGCAGAGACAAACATGAACACACACACACACACACACACACACACACACAACACACACACACACACACACACACACACACACACACACACACACACACACACACACACACACACACACACACACACACACACACACACACACACACACACACTGTGTAAAACTGTGCCTGTGCTCATTTTATCTTCCTGCTCTCCCCCTCTCCTAAAGTTCACGACCTCCTGTTGGTTTGTGTGTTACAACCCATCCTGCCGCCCTCCCTTCACCTTCTTCTTATTCCAAGGTGTTCAGATGTTGTCTTTCAAAGCACCCTGAGAAACCACAAGCCCCTTCATTAGCCTCGCCGTTCCAAAATAGAGAACAACAACAAGCTCTGTTGTTCTACTTCCAACGCCAAACTAATAGGTTCAGAGCAAAGCCGTTGTGCAGCTGTGCCGCCGCGCCACAGCTAAGAGACCAACAGGAGCGTAATAATGTCACCCGGCGAGGATCACAGCCCCACACACACTGATGGGGAACTCAAGTTAATGCAGGGACCGGCTCGCTGTTACCGCGGGAACACAATTCAATAATCGGGGACATCAAACTTGTAGGTTTGCACACAAATGACGATAAATCCAATGTGAAGCACATTCACAGTCTTGGATGGATCTGGCAGTCCCCGGTCCCCAGAGAGAACCAGTGACCCCACAAATAGAAGCATTGGTGGTTCTAAGCGTACGTTATTTAAAAAAAAAAAAATAGCAGCACCATGACCGGCGACCCCACAGCAAACACACAACACTTCAAGGGACGCAGCTCGGCCTTCTCCGTTCCCCTGATTCAAAAGCAGACGGTCCTCTGACATTTCCATTAAATATGAAATTATCTCATCTTAAACGCAGCGGGGCTGGGGAGGGGGTGGTGTGGTGGTGGTGGTGGTGTGTGGTGGGTGGTGTATGGTGGCGGTGGGTGGTGTGTGGTGGTGGTGGTGGTGGTGTGTGGTGGTGTTGGCTGGTGTGTGTTGTGGTGGTGGTGTTGGGTGGTGGGTGGTGGTGCGTGGTGGTGTTGGCTGGTGTGTGTTGGGAGGTGTGTGGTGGTGGTGGTGTTGGGTGGTGTGTGGTGGTGGTGTGTGGTGGTGGTGGTGGTGTTGGTGTTGAGTGGTGTGTGGTGGTGGTGTTGGGTGGTGTGTGGTGGTGGTGGTGGTGTTGGGTGGTGTGTGGTGGGTGGTGTGTGGTGGTGGTGGTGGTGTTGGGTGGTGTGTGGTGGTGGGTGTGTGGTGTGGTGTGTGGTGGTGTTGGGTGGTGTGTGGTGTGGTGGTGTTGGTGGTTTTGGGTGGTGTGTGGTGTGGTGGTGGTGGTGGTGGTGGGTGGTGTGTGGTGGTGGTGGTGGTGGTGGTGGTGGTGGGGTGAATGGGGGGGTAGGGTGGGGGATGTCCAGAAAAATGAGAAAATGTTAAATATTATTTCTGCCTCCATTTATTCCCCATTTGGAGGGGGACCGGCCTCTCACCCAGACCACCGGTGGGCCTCGCCCCAGGCCCGGACCTCCCATGCTGGGACAATATTGTGCTTGATTGTCACGCTACGATGGGTAAGGCTGCGGCGTCGCCGGGCAGCACAATGAGACGGAGCGCGTAACTGTCGCGGCGGCCTGTGTTTGGCCCGGCCGCCCTGTGAGCTGCTGCAGCGCTGCGAGGGGGGAGAGAGCCGCGCGGCTACATTGTGCCACGCCAATATTATGATACAAACACCACATATTATACCCTGAGCCCCGCCGGCCCACTCCCACCACCCATAGCGTGCAAAGCCCCTTTTTGGGCCCTGAATGGCTCGCAATTCATACTGCAATGTATTCTGGTGACACACACACACACACACACACACACACACACACACACACACACACACACACACACACACACACACACACACGTAGATCTATTCATATGTCTTGCAGTGACAACGTGAAGACGAACCTTGATGGTGAGGTGAATTCCTGTTTGTTGACTGCTCGAAGCTCGGGCCAATCAGATCAGGTGTCTGTCTGTGATTTGTAGAGTGATCCACATTGTCCTGCTGAAGTAGACAGAGACATAAAGAGATGGAAGGAGGGAGGGGAGAGAGAGAGAGAGAGAGGAGAGAGAGAGAGAGAGAGAGAGAGAGAGAGAGAGAGAGAGAGAAGAGGAGAGAGAAGAGAGAGAGAGAGAGAGAGAGAGAGAGAGAGAGAGAGAGAGAGAGAGAGAGAGAGAGATGAGAGAGAGAGAGAGAGAGGAGAGAGAGAGAGAGAGAGAGAGAGAGACAGAGAGACAAAAAACAAGTTACTCACGTGTATTTTAGTAAAAATATGCATACAGCTACATTTTTCATAACAAAATCGACAGTTGTTGACAGTTGAGTATTTCATGCACATTTTCATATCTCAACACTACAGGCTACTCCTGTCTCTGATATGTACCCCAGCAGGTTAAGCCCGATGAACAGTATGTCTGCATGTACCATGCACATCTATCAGTGTGCAATGTGATAAATATCAGTCTGCCACCACTCCTCCCCCTTGCTTAAGAGTTAACCCGTAGACAGACACACCCACAGACATATATATTTATATATAGGTATATACACGCAAATTAGATAGATAGAAACTAAGAAATAGAAACAGCTGTTAATCCCATCTTAGAGGTCAAATTTGGATGTGGATCTTTCAATCATAAAATGCTGTCCGGCTCCAGTATGCCCCAGTAACATATGGACATGTGATGCACAGTAGTAACCCTACCCAGTGCTCAAAAAGCTCATCTTCTCCATCTACTTGAATGCCAGCCGCTCCTGTTTCTGAGCACGCAGCGGGAGGTAATATTTGTTACCGCGATACATTTCAGCGACCATGAACAAATGACAGATCAAACGGTTGCCAGAGCAAAAAAAAAGTTATAATTCTGCAGTTTCTCTGATCTTGTGCTCAAGAGCTGGGAAACCCTGCCCTGCCTGCTAACGCAAGACTGCTAACAGCAAGACTCATAATTATCATCCAACCACTGCTGTGCATGGCTTTTCTATATGTATATATATATATATATATTTTTAATATTCTTTCTTATTATTATTTTTTACTGTAAATACCACTGGTGATAGAAACACAATCACAGAGCAATTAATCGGAACATTGAAAAAAAAACACGAAACCCTGGTCCGCGTTCCCAAAGAGCAAAGGGCTTGACTCACGCCACCGGGAGCGTGGTGTCAACAGAACCGACTCACGGTGCATGCAGAACCAGAGCTTCAAAAAGCCTCCCTGCTGGGTCTCCAACCCAGTCTCCCGCGGAGCCGCCAGGGTCTAATTGTATGGGAGAGCGTCAGACACGCCGGCTCCACGGAGCTGTAGTCCTGCAGCTGAAGAGCTCAGAGTACAGACCTGATCTCCGGGCAGTTCCTCTCCGGTGCCAAGCTCTCCCGGTACTCGATCAGAGGAGATACAACGACTAGATGTTGTACTCCTCCAGCTCTCTGCACTCACAACGACCCCCCCCCCCCCACACACACACACACATACACACACAAACACACACACACACACACCCCACCAACCCCATACATCTGCTGCTGCATCCACCCACCCACCACCCACCCACCCACCGCGCCCCAACCTCCATATCAACTAAGCCAACCGCAATCCAATTACTATATAGCAGTGTCTGGTCCTATAGTGGTCTTTTATCGGACCATGCTTGTGTGTGTGTGTGTGTGTGTGTGTGAGTGTGTGTGTGTGTGTGTGTGTGTGTGTCTGTCTGTCTGTGTGCCATCGACTTGGTTGAGGCAAAAAACTTCATCACTTCATTCCGCATCTCACCAAAACTATGAACTCAGGCGGTGAATAACATTCCATGGGGTAAAATGCAATCCAAACACGAAAGCAAACACATATAGAAATTACATCTGTGTGAGTTTTTTTTCTTTCCTATCACGTCATTCTTTTCGACCAAGTGAATTGAACCAATGGCAGCCGGACAGGCCGTCTGGAGGTGCAGCTACCAGACTGTGACTGATCCTTCCTCTCAGCCACACCAAATACCCACGCCCGCCCAGCGCTGGGACAGTACTGCGGGGGGAGCACGAGGTCTGTGATGTGTGGGTGTCTGTGTGTGTGTGTGTGTGTGTGTGTGTGTGTGTGTGTGTGTGTGTGTGTGTTTGTGACTGTGTGTGTGTGTGTGTTTGTGACTGTGTGTGTGTGTGTGTGTGTGTGTGTGTGTGTGTGTGTGTGTGTGTGTGTGTGTGTGTGTGTGTGTGTGTGTGTGTGTGTGTGTGTGTGTGCGTGCGTGTGTGTGTGTGGTGTTTAGTTGGATGCCATGACATGGGGAGGACAGGGTGAGCTCCACTAAGCAACTTAATGTGGCTTTGGTGGTGGAGATAGAGTGTGCCTGAATACTGCATTGTGTGGCCATCTGACTGGCTGTTGAACGTACACCCCCCCACCCCCTCCCCCCCCCACCCACCCCCACCCCCCCCACCACCCCCCATGTGGCACCCGCGGGGTGACCACCGCAGCTCAGACAAAAGACTAAAGGCAAGACATTTGGAGGTAAACCTTGCTCTCTTTTGTCGCGAGGAAATAAATACATTGGGAAACCCCAGACAGCCTTTGATCTCAAATAGGCCAATAAGCTTGAATGTTAACTTTGGGGATTTCAACCTATAGGAGCGACCTGC
>JAXIVH010000002.1:2726973-2788607 GCA_036785325.1 Urophycis tenuis | reverse complement strand
GAGTATTTCATGCACATTTTCATATCTCAACACTACAGGCTACTCCTGTCTCTGAATATGTACCCCAGCAGGTTAAGCCCGATGACAGTATGTCTGCATGTACCATGCACATCTATCAGTGTGCAATGTGATAAATATCAGTCTGCCACCACTCCTCCCCCTTGCTTAAGAGTTACCCGTAGACAGACACACCCACAGACATATATATTTATATATAGGTATATACACGCAAATTAGATAGATAGAAACTAAGAAATAGAAACAGCTGTTAATCCATCTTTAGAGGTCAAATTTGGATGTGGATCTTTCATCATAAAATGCTGTCCGGCTCCAGTATGCCCCAGTAACATATGGACATGGTGATGCACAGTAGTAACCCTACCCAAGTGCTCAAAAAAGCTCATCTTCTCCATCTACTTGAATGCCAGCCGCTCCTGTTTCTGAGCACGCAGCGGGAGGTAATATTTGTTACCGCGATACATTTCAGCGACCATGAACAAATGACAGATCAAACGGTTGCCAGAGCAAAAAAAAAGTTAATAATTCTGCAGTTTCTCTGATCTTGTGCTCAAGAGCTGCGAAACCCTGCCCTGCCTGCTAACGCAAGACTGCTAACGCAAGACTCATAATTATCATCCAACCACTGCTGTGCATGGCTTTTCTATATGTATATATATATATATATATATTTTTTTTTATATTCTTTCTTATTATTATTTTTTACTGTAAATACCACTGGTGATAGAAACACAATCACAGAGCAATTAATCGGAACATCGAAAAAAAAACACGAAACCCTGGTCCGCGTTCCCAAAGAGCGAAGGGCTTGACTCACGCCACCGGGAGCGTGGTGTCAACAGAACCGACTCACGGTGCAGCAGAACCAGAGCTTCAAAAAAGCCTCCCTGCTGGGTCTCCACCCAGTCTCCCGCGGAGCCGCCTGGGTCTAATTGGTATGGAGAGCGTCAGACACGCCGGCTCCACGAGCTGTAGTCCTGCAGCTGAAGAGCTCAGAGTACAGACCTGATCGTTCGTCCCGTGCAGTTCCTCTCTGGTGCCAAGCTCTCCCGGTACTCGATCAGAGGAGATACAACGACTAGATGTTGTACTCCTCCAGCTCTCTGCACTCACAACGACCCCCCCCCCCACACACACACACACATACACACACAAACACACACACACACACCCCACCAACCCCATACATCTGCTGCTGCATCCACCCACCCACCCACCCACCCACCGCGCCCCACCTCCATATCAACTAAGCAACCGCATCCAATTACTATATAGCAGTGTCTGGTCCTTAGTGGTCTTTATCGGACCATGCTTGTGTGTGTGTGTGTGTGTGTGTGTGTGTGTGGTGTGTGTGTGTGTGTGTGTGTGTGTGTGTGTCTGTCTGTCTGTGTGCCATCGACTTGGTTGGGGCAAAAAACTTCACCACTTCACCCGCATCTCACCAAAACTATGACTCAGGCGGTGAATAACATTCCATAGGTAAAATGCAATCCAAACACGAAAGCAAACACAAATAGAAATTATATCTGTGTGAGTTTTTTTTCTTTCCTATCACGTCATTCTTTTCGACCAGTGAATTGAACCAATGGCAGCGGACAGGCCGTCTGGAGGTGCAGCTACCAGACTGTGACTGATCCTTCCTCTCAGCCACCCCAAATACCCACGCCGCCCAGCGCTGGGACAGTACTGCGGGGGGAGCACGGAGGTCTGTGATGTGTGGGTGTCTGTGTGTGTGTGTGTGTGTGTGTGTGTGTGTGTGTGTGACTGTGTGTGTGTTTGTGACTGTGTGTGTGTTGTGACTGTGTGTGTGTGTGTGTGTGTGTGTGTGTGTGTGTGTGTGTGCGTGTGTGTGTGTGTGTGTGTGTGTGTGTGCGTGTGTGTGTGTGTGTGTTTAGTTGGATGCCATGACATGGGGAGGACAGGTTGAGCTCCACTAAGCAACTTAATGGTGGCTTTGGTGGTGCAGATAGAGTGTGCCTGAATACTGCATTGTGTGGCCATCTGACTGGCTGTTGAACGTACACCCCCCACCCCCCTCCCCCCCCCCACCCCACCCCCACCCCCACCCACCCCCCATGTGGCACCCGCGGGGTGACCACCGCAGCTCAGACAAAAGACTAAAGGCAAGACATTTGGAGTAAACCTTGCTCTCTTTTGTCGCAGGAAATAAATACATTGGAAACCCCAGACAGCCTTTGATCCTCAAATAGGCAATAAGCTTGAATGTTAACTTTGGGATTTCAACCTATAGGAGCGACCTGCTTAGCATAATTCTCAGCCTGTGAGGTACTCTGGCTATAATCTCTGTGATAAGGTTAGTGACGCATATGGGTTTGAGTCCAGACACAGGAAAGAAGGAAATAATACTTTGGAAACTTTTTTGTTCTACCCACCCAGCAAACAAAAACAACAGCTGCGTTCTTGTAATTGTGTTCGTACATAATTATTCTGTTTTTACGTTTCTGTTTCATAATGAAAAAAATATATACTTTCTCACACACACACACACTTTTGTATTGGTGCAGTTGAACATAACTAAGAACTATGGGCCAGGGTTTAGCGGTTGAAAGCCCCAAAGAGGAAAGGGAGTGTGGCTTCCAACAGGATTTATAGTGGAAAATACCAAAGCCCCGCTCTTCAGAGGTCAGCGAGGGGTCAAATGGGTGCACCGGGGTCGTAGGGTCGGATCAAGTTTAAACAGGTAATGGTATGTATATCCCATTATGTACTTAAAATAATCCACAGAATACACCCGTTTACATTACATTGGGATTCTTTAAAGTCTCCATTTGTCTCAAAGACAAATAGAGAGTGTCTGTCAGAGATAAATGTCTGTCGAGTCACTCCCTACCCCAGAGTGAAGCAACACAATGTGGATGGAGCCTGTGGTCCACTGATGTAGTAGCATTATGAATCCTACCAACTAGGTGTTGGTGGACACACCAGTGGGATCTATGGGAACAGTCACCGTTTACGGCTAAAGGTGTCGCCAGAGAGAAGGAAACAGAA
The DNA here is from genome assembly GCA_036785325.1 of Urophycis tenuis. Classification (NCBI taxonomy): domain Eukaryota; kingdom Metazoa; phylum Chordata; class Actinopteri; order Gadiformes; family Phycidae; genus Urophycis; species Urophycis tenuis. Next base: position 2,785,580 of record JAXIVH010000002.1, on the reverse strand, counting down.
ATCTCTGAGATAGTCAATTTAACTGTTAGTTAAATGTCCTATAGCAGCTGGCCCGGCCTATTATGGAGCTCCTGCAAATTAATTAGTATTCATTCAAAATTATGAAGGTAGTGTAAAATGTTAATGTTAATGTAAAATGTTGTTGTTATTTGAGAGTGGTTATTTTGTGTTGTTTTTTTTAACTTATATACTGTATATATATATTTATTTGTTTATTTTTTTAATGTTCAAAATAAAATGTATTCAATTAAATTCAATGTTTGACAATAATTAATTTAAAAATATCAACCCTTTCATTCAGGCAGACTTTGACTATTGACTATTGATTGAGGCTCCAGCCAGGAAGGAGCCAGCATGTCATCAGCCAGCCAATGGCCTCCTGACATGCTTGGGTTGGCTTCTGGCTTCTGGCTCTGTCTCTGATTCCCAGCCCAATGCCTCCCAGCAAGCAGGCGCGGGGTTCAGACCCCACTGGACGTGTTGGATGTGCGGTGTATGTGCTCTCCTTGTGTTCCTGTGTCCCCTGGTGGTTTTGGTGTCCTCTTACTCCCAAAGATATGACATCCGAGCGTGCTCGTCAGCACGCCCCGGCACACTGAGCGATCGCTGCCTCTCGGCCCGGAGGTGAAAGGCTGTGGATGAGGCCGTGGACCCGATCGATTAGCCTAACGGACGCCTGACGTCCCTTTCCAGAGGCTGAGAGGACCTTTACTTCACGTGGAGGGCGTGGCTCGCCCCGGCTGACACTGGGGGTGCCAGCGGATTAGCGCCCGTTAGCACCCTGCGGCTACAGTGGCCGCTGCAACATGGTTAGCGTGACGCAGGGAAAAGATGGCAGGAGAAAAAGGCCAGTGATTGAATAGTGAGAAGCACAAATCTGTTGCTGCACACTATGTACACTGAATTTGACATCTTTTTGAGGATAGTCACGTTATAAAAAGCTTGGGGTAAGGAGGATAGGGCACAGCAGTTGGAGGGAGGGAGGGAGAGAGAGAGAGAGAGAGAGAGAGAGAGAGAGAGAGAGAGAGAGAAGAGAGAGAGAGAGAGGAGAGAGAGAGAGAGAGAGAGAGAGAGAGAGAGAGAGAGAGAGAGAGAGAGAGAGAGAGAGAGAGAGAGAGAGAGAGAGAGAGAGAGATGAGAGAGAGAGGAGAGAGAGAGAGAGAGAGAGAGAGAGAGAGAGAGAGAGAGAGAGAGAGAGAGAGAGAGAGAGAGAGAGAGAGGAGAGAGAGAGAGAGAGAGAGAGAGAAGAGAGAGAGAGAGAGAGAGAGAGTCTGTGTGAGTTGGTATTCGGACATCTGAATGTACACAAACACCGTACTGAAAATCAGGGCGTTATACCAGTCGAAAGCCCATCTTCCTATGGTAAGCCTTTCCTTCAATGTTACAGGATATTATAAGAGGATATTATATTATATTAAATTATATTGTATTATATCAAGTAAGAGAATGACATCGAAACCATGAGCTAATCCAAGCTTCCAGCACACCAGCTACCCACAATGACGTTCTATTGGTAGATTACAATCCAAATATTTTGCGTGGAAGAAGCTGTTGGTTTGGCTCAGTCAGCGTCCATGAATCTTTTAACCATCCTTTACATTACACTTCTTTCATATCTTAACGGAATGCATCATTTTGTGAAAATAAACCTTCAAAACGTTAACCTTCATGTAACAAAATCAAGAGTCACTTTCAAGAGCCATGGCTGCCCCACTTAAGTAATGAAGTTAAGTATAATAACGAAGCTAACCTGGGCAAGGGCTTTATCAGCAGACAGCTGCTTGGTGTTTCTGAGAATGTTAAGCCTCGTGTCCAACAGGAACAACATTAACACAAAAAACACACGCAGTATACTAAAAGGCTTGGCTCCCCATTGTCAAACCTCTCACCAATCAATTTCAATCAATCAATTTGAAAGATTCTCCGCTTAAAACCTTGCCCACCAACAAGTCAATCCATCCAATTGTATTACTTCGGGTTCGATTCCTGCCCCCAGAATGCCAGTTATAACTTCAGTTACAACTCGAGCCACTCGAGGCTGCTAATGGGAAAGCTTGCATAGTGCAGGTTTAAAGTAGGCAGACACAGAAATGGTAACAACAGCACACTCCTGTACCTGGTAGTTTGGATGATGCATGAAATAGTCCGGACAGCCGGCCACAGCCATGTTTTCCTCTTCCTTAGCACTTTTGTGGGTAGGGCTTCTCTTCTTCCGCCCCGTTCAATGGGAGATGAGGACAGAGAGGGCAGCTGATCTGAAACAGGAAGACATGGATGGAGGTTAGCGGGAAAGTACAAAAGGGAAGTAGGTGGAGCAATAGATAGAGGGAGAGAGAGAGAGAGAGAGAGAGAGAGAGAGGAGAGAGGGAGAGAGAGGGAAAGAGAGAGAGCGAGAGGAGAGCGAGAGAGAGAGAGAGTGAGAGTGACGGAAGTGGGTGACAGGAGAAGAGCAAGATGGAATCCAGGATCTGAGGAGAGACCAATATAGCACAGAGGAGCTCGCTGCTCTGAGCACGCATTGTGTCGATCGCTCGTTGTCATGACGAAGAGGAGCCAGAATCTTGTTGGCAAGGCGGTGAATGAAGGGTGGGGCCCGTGCATGCTTAGTCCTCTAAAAATGGACAACCCGTGGCTTTAGTGCAAACCTATTTGTAACTGTTAATGCAGCCAACACTTAAAAAAAAGTGACACTACACATTGAGACAGATATAAGCCCTGTGCGTGTTTGTGTGTGTGTGTGTGTGCGTGCACGTGTGCGTGCGTGTGTGTGCGTGCACTGCATGAGTCAGTGCGCGGGTCCACTGTATCCTTGTCCTGCAGCGAGGAGAAACAAGAGACTGAAACAAACGCTGACCCGCATTTCTTCCGTGACAATGCAGATATGATTGGCCGATCTCGTCTCCCCGCATGCGGGCCGCCCATTAGCCTCTCGGGCCCGGGAGACAACTGTGCACGCGCACGCACCTGCAAACGCTGGACCCTGAAACGCACGGCCGGCCGCCACCCCTGCTCGCTGACAAAGCTGAAGAAGGTGATTCTTTGTTGGACTGATTTGGCCGGTTTTCACTGTGATTACATAATCGGAGCCACTCAGTGGCCTGTATTCACTGATGCCGCCGCCCCCCCCCCTCCACTCGTTTCATAACTTGTATTAACGTTGGCCTCGTCCGACGACGATGACAGCGGGATTAGGAAACACGGCGGCGCTGTGACTGCCTCTCAGTGTCCTCAGAAATGGATTTCTCTCCAAACGATGATGGAATCGAGGGAGTGCTTGAGCTCCCAATTTGAGCGCAGGGAATAATGATCCGGAACATGAATGCATCTCCCAAACACAAAGCGCTTGGCATCGTAAATACCTCCGCCAATGAATGGGCTGGCTTGTAATGAGCCTGTATGTGTGTGTGTGTGTGTGTGTGTGTGGTGTGTGTGTGTGTGTGTGAGAGAGAGCACTGTGTGTGGGCCCGGGGCCCGCCTGGCATGCGCAAACAGCCCGTTATCTACACATTATTTACAGACACAAAGCGTACAACTAAAAATAACAAAACAAATACACATCCGCGGCCATGCGTCGCATCATTAGGGAACGCGGAGCAGCCTGCTGGCTAACCGCTAGCTGCTAGCTGCACTGTCATGTGGGCGACTGCGCGACGGTGGGGACTCCAGCAACAGCAGGAATTGATTGGGCTGTTTGATTGATCCACTGTGTGTGTGTGTGTGTGTGTGTGTGTGTTACCGTAACTAGAAATTAAATGCGTTTCAAAACGCCTCAACCTGATATCTGCCTCGACGACCCAATGTGCGTGTGAGGAAACATCCGCTAGCTTTAACGTTCTGTCCAATCAGATGTGGTCGAGCTGTGGCCACAACGTTTGACTGATGTCTCCTGGGAGCCCAACTGCCAGTAACAGTTAGCGCACGCAATAGCAGGTGTTTAAGCCACTGAGGTACGGTGACCAGACGTCCCGGGTTTCCGGGGACAGTCCTCGTTTTCAGTGACCTGTCCCCGGCTACTGCTGTCCCCCGGAATGTCCCCGGTTTTCACTGTGACAGAAAGATCTGAAAGTGGAATAATGAAAAATGAAAAAAGTGAAAAGAATGTTGACCAAAAAACATGTAGTTTCGCACCGTAGCCTCCTGCTCGCACAGCCACCAGGGCTAAAGCCAGCCAGAACAAGCCCCGGTCAGAGTAGAAGGCCCCTCTAGAATGCCTAACTATCTTCTTCCCTCATCGAGAGGCTACAGGTAGCCTACCTACGAGGTACTTTCATGGCATTCGTGCATCTATTCAGCCAGCTATGGTGTAAACACAGCAGGAATATCATTGATTGAATACGATTGGTGTACCAAAGGTCTTCTTGTAAGTGTTGTTGATCATGCTGTATGTTATGTATTTAACGATGAATTATTATGTGTATTATCTATGATGTGTGTGTATGATCAGACACAGCTATTGCTAACATTATTATCAGTGATGAACAGCTGTTTATAGACTAGACGGCACACAGTTTTATTAGGATGAGTTAAGGTGACTTTATTAGGATGACTTCAATGTCACACTAGCTCCTTTTGTTGCAACTTGTCGGCAGCTTCATTGATAAAACCACTACAAACTTAACTAGTCATCACAAACTTGTGCCAGCCTGACACTGACATCACCTGACTGACAGTGACAGTGTCAGTGATGGTAGCAGTCTCTGACTGCTGCCTCAGCCAGCAAATGATGTGCCCGTTGATAAAAATAAAATAAAAAAACGATTGTAGCCTAGGCTAGTCCCTTGCCATTCATTGCCCATTTCTCCTTGAACAGGATGTTATATTGACAAACTTTATTATATTACAATATTATAATATATATTATAACAATATTATAATAAAACAATAAAAAACAATATTAACAATATTATATTAACAAACTTTTGCATCGAGAAGACACTCACTTCCTTGTGTGAAACTCAAGGTTGTTTGACTTGTTTAGTTGTGTGATTCAGAAATTATGAGTCGGTATTTTTGCACTGCTGGGGTTTGAGTTCACAGACAGGCCTACTCGTGACCCTGATCTTGAGGGACCAGCATAAGTTTGTTTCCATGCAGTTTGTCAAATCAGTTGAGAAACTGATTTGTAAACTGGGTAGACCTATAGCAAGTTTCAATGAAGCTTACATTCATAACTTTAAAATCCACAGTTTAAATGTGTGTACTTTTAAATGAACTTGTACCAGCCTGTCAGTGTCAGTGATGATGGCAGTCTCTGGCTGGCTGACTGGCTGACTCAGCCAGCAAACGATGCGCCCGTTGATAAAAAACAAACCAAAAAAACGATGTGGCCTATGCTACTCCTTGCCATTCATTGCCAATTCTCCTTGAACAGGATAGTTCACCTGCAATATTATATTAACAAACTTTTAAACTAACTGTCTTCAACGAATGCCCTGGGAGGCTGCCAGATGTCTATTGTACTAACTTACAAAATCATAGGACTCTGACAGAATAGTGTGCCGAGCTCCCTGGTGGACTGAAGTTAATAGTGTTGAAGTGATATGTAAGGACCTATGGCCTACTGTAGGCTACAAGCAACATGTTGTGCTGCATAATACTGAACACTGAAGTTCCCCACAACTTGTGAAAATTATTTAGTGTAAGCACGGCCTAGTTTGGGTGAAGTGTCTGATACATGTTTTTTACAGCTAATTTTAAGGATGTTCTTGATCTCAGCTAGAATTTACTACTTTAATCAGAGAAAAAAAAACATAATATTAATCAATTCCTTTGCAATTTTGGATAAATAGAGTGAGAGAAACTGCTTTGTGAATGGTAAGGGCAGTGTAGTTTTTCTATGACAAAAATACTACATGTTTGGAGGTTTTTAAACCGCTGAACAAAAATGTCCTGGATTTTGTCTCACAAATCTGGTCACCTTACATTGAGGGCCATTTGACCATTTGGCCACTTCATACGTCGTAGGCCATTGGTCTGGCCTCAATTCCGTTGAAACCACTTTCCAAAACATTTAAATGATAGGACCAATCAGCTCTTGAGGAGGAAGTTTGAGTTTGTGACAAACAGGAGCCTCGTTGTCAGCCAATTAAAAAAAAAAAAACTAAAAACAATGGAGGCACATTTCTTTGCCACGCCAAAAAAGCATAGCAATCTACGTGCCAATCAGACAGATTTTCATCCAAAATAGACTGAATAATTGTTGTTAAGAGATACTCTCTGGAGTCAGGTCTGCAGCATGAGCTCCAGCCCAGCGAGACCCCCCCCCCCCCCACCCCCACCATGATCTGCAGCAATCCACTTATATCTCATCTTGTCTGAAGTCATTTGAAGGCAGACTGATGGAGCGTCTCCACTACTTGTATGAAACACACCCGGCGTGCAGACAGCTGTGAACTAGAGGCAGAAGGACGTAGATAACAACGATGACAAACAAAAAAAAACCTTCAACCAAAAGGTAAGCAGCCATGTGTGGTTACACAACACCAGACCTCTGCTTGAGACAGGCGTGCGTTTGCGGCAGGCTTCAACGGGTAACTAAACTGCATCACCTTTTCTTTTTTTCCCGGTAGAAAATCTCCCTTTGGATCTCACGACGGGACGGAAAACATCTTTATTTTGCTCTGCTACTGGCCATTCTGGAGTGGGTGGTTTCCACGGGTTGCAGACTGTGAGCGAGCGCAGACGTGCTGAGCGTGAGGTGGCTTATGACGACGTCTGACGCCACCTTTGCGGCGCCACCGTCGAGTGTCGAGAGGTGAAAGAGTCAATGGATAGAGAGCTCGGGAACGCCAGCGGGCGCCTGGTCACCCCAGCCGCAGGGTAACTGGGCGGGGGGGGGGGAGCGAGGGGGGGCAGTGAGCGCCTGGTCACCCAGTGCAGGGTAACTGGGGGGCGGGGGAGCGAGGGAGGGGGGCCAGTGAGCGCCTGGTCACCCAGCGCAGGGTAACTGGGCGGGGGGGGGGGGGGGGGGGGAGCGAGGGGGGCCAGCTTTAACACGTCCAGGCGATCAGCGCGGCAGACAGGTCAGAGGTCGGCCCCAGCAAAGCGGGCAAACCGAGCTATTTAAAGTAAAGCCTCCTTGAAACTGAGGCAACCTTTCCCTGAAGAGATCTGTTGGTTTTTGCTGGGAGGTGGGGTAGGGTGGGGTGGGGTGGGGTGGGGGGGGGGGTGTATGGATCAAGCCCGGGATGGAAGCGACGATGGGCGGGTTGAGAGGACGTACACCTACGCCCGGGCCTCGACTGGATCAAATGCGCGAGGGAAAAACGGCGTGAGGATGTCAGGTCAAACGCCCAAGAGGTCTCAAGTGTTTCATCGCCCGCATTTGATCAAGTGAAGCAAAGCTCCCTGGTGTTGGGTGACAGTAACTGTAAACTGTACAGAAACACACATTGTGCATGAGAGCAGAACACGCAGTGGTGCAGATACAATCGAGGGAGTGCAGCAGGAATGGTACTCAGGCTTAGTTAGACGCTGCCATCGACATTTTCTCTGTTTGGGCTTCCTATGGTCCTTTACATCCATTTGGCCATGTGTTTAAGGGCGTTTGCATGCATTGAAATATAGTATTTTATGAAAGTCAGGTGGATCCTTCTTGTGCTAACTTCTTCCAATTGTGTTACTTGCCATGTGTTACACAGGGAACTTGATTACAATGGTCTACCCAACAGCTTTGTACATGACAATTTAAGTGATTGTGACAGCCTCCCACAAAGACTTAGTCCCACAATCTTTTGAATGCAAATTATACCTGAAAAAAAAAATCCCACAAGAAAACAGTTTGGCAGTACAACGAAGGGTCTAAAGGGTCTCTGTTTTGGAACAAAGTCGAATGATGCCCAAAGCACTTGGGCTGTGTGGGTACAGTCACACAACGAATTATACAACGAATTATCCAAAATAGACTTGAAAATAATACAGCCCTGCTCCGACCGTGCATTGCCCTGCTCCGACCGTGCATTACTCCATCTACACATATGATTCAATTTATTCTGTTGGATCACTCTGTATGCTGAGCTTTGTCATCTGTTTGCCTTTAACTTTATTAATAATATACAGATCTGGAAGCATTTTTCAATAGAAGTGGAAGTTACTGGTGTCAGTCTTCACTTTGAGCCAAAATAGACACAATATCCATTCCACACCCTCCACTGATTTACCTTTGAGCAAGGCATGAAACATCGAGCTCTTCTGTCTGACACGGTTGGAAGCTACATAGCGCAAGCATGTATGTCGATACACAATAGTGAAACAGGCCCAGGCATGAACCCACAAGTGCTCGCTGCATTAAAACACTCAAGTTAATGTCACACGCCATCATTTTTGCTGGTGATTCTTGGCAGTGATACCCCCGGATAACGCTTTACCACTTAGGGGTAAGCAATCGATGGTATGAACATTTTATTGTGCTACAGAATAAACTAGTAAAGTATAATGACCAAAAAACTATAAAATAGTTCATGTTAAATATTAACGAGAGAAAGTAACACGTGTGTGGGTGTGTGTGTGTGTGTGCATCAGGTTTGTGCGTACGTGTGTATATGTGTGTGTCTGTGTGTGTGTATGCGCCCACACCTGTCACACTCACTCCTGAGCATTGAAAGACACTCTGTGACTGTGTGTGTGTGTGTGTGTGTGTGTGTGTGTGTGTAAGCCTATCCCTTTTGTTTCACAAGATGTGCCTTCCTCTCACTGTTTGGTTTCTCTCCCCCCTCTCCCTCCCTCAGCCACAGACGGGCCCCGTGGAGCCGGTGGGAAACTTTCAGGCACCTGAGACTCTGGTCGGACCCCGCGGACCTCCAGAGAGACGTGTCAGACGGGTCTTAGCTTAAAACCACCGTCACAGAGGGGGACGCTGACTGAGAGAGAGAGAGAGAGAGAGAGAGAGAGAGAGAGAGAGAGAGAGAGAAGAGAGAGAGAGAGAGAGAGAGAGAGAGAGAGAGAGAGAGAGAGAGAGAGAGAGAGAGAGAGAGAGAGAGAGAGAGAGAGAGACTGGTGCAGCTGAAGAAAGATGAAGGAAGAAAGATGGCGTCTTTCTTCTTGCGACTTCATTCTTCCCTTCATGTCATTATCTCCTCATGTGAGAGAGAAAAACGTTCACAACAATAAAAAGAAAACGGTGTTGGACGTTGCCCTCTCTCTGTCTCCAACACATTACAACACCCCCCCGCTTCCCAAGGGTCTGGTACTACACCCAAAACACACCCCACTCCCCACCCGTCTCCCCCCCTCCCACCCGGGAACATTAATGGCATCTTAATTCCAGAGATGGCACGCATCCAACCCACTGAAGTGAGGGAGGTGACCGCGGTTCAACCCCTCAGTAAAGCCTGCGTGGGTGTGTGGTGTGGTGTGTGTGTGTGTGTGTGTGTGTGTGTGTGTGTGTGTGTGTGTGTGTGTTTGTGTGTGTGTGTGTCCGAGTGTGTCCATGCGTGCGTGCTTGCGTGTGTGCGTGCATGCGAGGGGGGGGGTATTAAATAATTGCACTGTACATTCACCCTATGCTATTAAATGAGGGTATTTAGCACAGCGGGGGAAGTTACAAAGTTACAAAGCTACAACAGCGGGCTTGCCCTATGGAAATGTATATTGTAGACAGTGGCGCGGGGCCGGGGGGGGGGGGCGGGGGCGGAGTCTTGTCTAACTTGGTCTCCTGCCCCTCTTGGCCACGCTGCGGGCATAATAATAATATTGACGCCAGCTACGCTCGCTCTGTTTTTAAACACACAGGGGGCAGATTCACTTTCATCATCATCATCATCATCATCATCATCATCATCATCCACATTGTAGGGGATTTCTGATTTGGAGAAATAATAGATAAATAATAATAGAGACGGACAGAAACGTCCCAGAGCCAAACACCAAAGGGCTTAGCGAGTGACAGCCCTCGGTCATGATGCCAAAGTATGTGGAGAAGTGTTAAGTCCCGGGAGCCCAGTTGCACTACGTATAAAACCACTTTTGGAACGGTACACAACCCGGTTGACTGTAACGCACTGCGGTTGACCTCCCTGCTGCTGCTCTTAGAGGTCCATGTGTGCACCTCCACTTGTGTGTGTGTGTGATCATGCGGTACGACACCACTAAATAGAAATGATGAGAGAGAGAGAGAGAGAGAGAGAGAGAGAGAGAGAGAGAGAGAGAGAGAGAGAGAGAGAGAGAGAGAGAGAGAGAGAGAGAGAGAGAGAGAGAGAGAGAGAAAGAGAGAGAGAGAAGACGAGAGACAGAGAGAGAGAGAAATGATGAGATGGAGAGAGATGGAGAGAGAGGGAGAGAGAGAGAGACAGAGCATCTCTGTCCTCTGATTAGATTGTGGTCTGGTCACTCTTCACTGGGCCTGTCTCTCTGTCACACATGTTGATTATTCATTCATTGTCAGCCTGCTTTCTTCACGAGCAACAGTGTAGAGCGGGGGCAGGGGGGGCTATGAGAGAAGGCCTGGTGTCACACCGGGGCAGGGGAGGGGAGGGGAGGGGAGGGGAGGGGAGGGGAGGACGGGGGTGCTGAATGGCAGCAGACTCCCAGAGAAAGCCCCCTTTGGAAACGTGGACGGGGCCTAATTGGATGAGGATTTCATTGGTGGCTGCTTGAGAACAGCTCTTACGCAACGGGCGAGATAGACCAGCCAGGGCTTTTTGGTGAGCTGCTGTGGTGCTCCATCAACAGTCGACCACCGCGAGGGGCAGCTGGGGGGGGGGGGGGGGCAACCCCAGTGTGGGGGGCAGAGCCATCGTAACGTCTCTCCCGGCTTCACAGAACCATCGGTTACCAACATCAGGTCAGAAGTTCTGCCGGAGTTGGGGTCCAGGTACAGTAGACGCAAATAAGAACCAGAATAACCAGAGTGATTTCTGTGGTTGTGGTTTTACATTTGATTTGAATGTGAATTGGCAAATATCTGTTATTTTTCTGTTATTTGTCTGTTAAGCTTTGGACTAAGTTTGGCCAACTGCCTCCTCGAGAAGAAAAGAGGAGAGCTCTGACTGTACGCACCGGGGGGCTCCGAAGACCCCCGCAAGCTTGGAGAGTCTGCCGCTGCCGAGACAGTAGCAGGAATCCTCAGAGCAGAATAAAAGGCCCGTATTGTTCGGACATTTTTTCTCGCTGGCTCTGAGCATTTCTGTGGGGAAGGAAAAGGGCCTCCTTTCTTCTCCAGTGGTGTACGCCCGCCACACGGCTACCAGAACCGACCGGCCACCGCGTGTTTTGACTCCACATCGCTGATACCGGCAGGAGCAGTGACAGATTGACAGGCGGGAGAGACAGCGTTAAAGATCTCCACGGAGATTGAGGCGATCAGGAGACAGAGAGAGAGACACAGACAGAGAGAGAGAGAGAAAAAGAGGAGAGAGAGAGAGAGAGAGAGAGAGAGAGACACACAGACAGAGACAGAGAGTGAGGCAGGTGGACAGACCAATCAAAATGTGAGAGGAGTGACATGTTTGTCATGTTTTTCTTCACGTTAACATTCACAGCGTGGCATCACTCCCAGGTGCTTGCCCTTTACCCAAATTCACATTCTACATTTTTGTGAGACTCTTTCCAAATGGATTATTCTTTCTCTAAGAGCTCGACTCCACTTGCTCCTACATGGTGGCCTTCTCATGGCGTTTGACTGAGACGTCAACGGGATCCGGCCAATCTTCTCTGCTTTTTCAGCCAGTTCCTTCTGCAGAGGACAAGAGTCCATGGATGCTGGCCCGGGCAACACTGCATGGCTTGCCAAAAATACAACGCAAAAATACAACATCCAAGAATGCCCTGTATCTCTCTGTGTTCATGATGACGCAGCAACGAGAGGTCATTTGATTTTGACGATGTGTGGTCATCAGAATGTTTGGAACACCTCCGTAGTCGGTGATGATCCTTCGCGACGACAACGCTTTGCCCTTTCATATCCGCAACTTCAATCACTCGGTGCACCGTGAAGCCACATTCAGCGGAAGCCTAGGGTCCAAAAAATAAGAGAACAGGAGGAGCGTTTCTGGCAAATCCCACAGCCTTTTTTTCCACTGTCGTTTATTCGGCATATGTTTGTACAACAAGCAATCCCGCCCAACTGAGAAATCATAACCCAGAACTCCTCATTGACTGTGCACTATGTGGACAAGGTATTCAACTGCTTGGGGATTTCATCAGTCTCCTTCTTTCCTTTGTCTGGAACATAGAGTAGAATAGAATAGAAATACTTTATTAATCCCATGCTGGGGAAATTCCAAAATGCAAACATGCAAGCTGATGCAGACATATCTTTACGTTGACTTTGTATTGATCAGGATGCACCGCTCGCTTTGGGTACAGACACCTCAGAGTCCCAGACTAGAGCATACCTGAGCGGACCATTCTCCAGTCATTTTGCAAATGCGGCTTGTGAATGCAAGAGTGAATACATACTTTCTAAAATACCTTTTTCTTAGTTTGAAGGTCTCAGTGAGGTGAGGCTCCAAGATGTGTGGCATAGCGGTATCTCCTAAAAACAGCTAAATCATGTTCTTTGGTATGTAATGTCGCAGCTGTGCCATGTAGTAAAATATGTCCTCATTTTGCCTCAGTTGTCCATAATTCTTGTTTTATTTGAGACGAATTCAGTCTCCCATATTACCGTCTACCGTATGATGGCTGACCAAACACAAGTCTGTCTCAACGCAGCGTTTCACCTCCTATTCCATGTTTGTTGATGCACGTCTTTCTCTCGACTGGAAACAACCTGGGCAAACAACCTGTTCCCTTCCCAACAGGGCTGTTGGGAAGGGAACATGAAACTCTGTCCAAAAGGCTGCATGTGTGTTGATTATGCCGTCAAGGCTTCGATCAAAAATGACTATGAAAATTACTACGGAGCAAAAACCCAAGACGTGAACAGGCTGGAACGTTGTGTCCAGAAACCAACACACAGCGTACAGCGTCCTGAAACGGCCTGAGGCAAAGTCTGTCTGTCTGTCTGTCTTAGGACATCTCAGGACACCATATGTCTGTAACGCATTTAGGAGGTTCATCTCTCTCGTCTTTTAACTCCCAAACTCTCGACTTTCTCTGCGAGTCCAGACGAATATAACACAGGAAACCCCCGGGTAAGTCCGCCCCCTGAGCCAGCTGCTTTCTGGTCCAGGCTCCCCGCAGAAGATCCACAATGGCAATGTCAAACTTCTGGGGTTCAGAGATTAACAAGTGATCTATCAAATTCCTAATGAGAAATGAGTCAACATCACGGATTAATCATTAACGACCCTAAATATCACCTTTGCATTGTTGCACAGTAATAGCACTGTGCAGCTCGAATGAGAAAGGCTTCCCGGATTGAAAGCTGGCATTCAAGCAGTTATCACAACGAACACCAGAGTGCACATGTGGACAATTTTCTGCTTTGGATAACATGGCACAAACGCATTACTTCTCTCTCCTTATCAATTCATTTTAATGCCCATTTTAAACTTTCTATAATATTTTTATTAGGAGCATACTTCGAGACCTATTTCAAGACTTTCACCCACATTTCCATACTTTTTTAGGTCTGCAAAACAGTGATTCATCATTCCATATTTTGACAAGACTTACCAGACCTGCGCAAGCGTCCGGTACTCAGGCGGGCCTGCTGCCTGGCCGTTGAGCAAACCCTGTGTAGCTACGGCGCATGCCTCTGGCGTGACCCTTTTTTCGTTCGTTATTTCTGCAGCCACACTTGGACCCGCGCCAGACATTGAGAAACTCAATCTGCCAAACAAACAAGCATTGCATCACCTGCGGGTCACATGTAGACTGCGGTGGGAAATCGGGTTCCTACACGTCTGTATTTACAGTAAGCGCACAGATCAGGGGGTGGAGGGTTGGGAGTTAACGCGGCCCTTAGAAATTAAACCTCTGCAAATGTGATTGCTCAGTAGTTCTTGTTTTGCCTATCCCCATTTGGCCAACGTATTCAAGTGAGTTATGGCTTTATAATACAGGACATAAAACAGACAGATGGATCGGAGTTACTAAAAATGCCATTTTAAGGATCAACCCGACACCAAGACATCAACACAACAACACAGTAGTTACCAAACAAAGTCAGTGGAGGTTGTTAGCTACAAGGGCGCGCACCACCATGGGACATCTGGCAAAAATAACTATTGCAAAAGCCATTGTTTGGCCAGCCATGGTGCTGTCCCAAACATTTTATTTTAGTGCTTGGATACTCTCTAGTTATGCTTTAATTCGTCTAATCTAAATGGCTCACTAGGATGTTCAATCATTTATTTTCCCACAGAAAGGATATTCAATTACCCGAGGTGAACATGCATATACATACACACATATTCATTGACGTGTATTTAAAACCACATGCACATGTTATAAATAAAGCTATCTTGACTCGCGAGAGGAGAATATTAAATGCGCCAACTGTTTTCCAACCGCATTAACGCTGCTTGTTTTAAAGCGGGCCTCGCGTGGCCTGAGCATTTAGCGGAGGTGTACCTTGTGCAGGCCAGGTGCAGACTCCGCTGACTCACATGAATGTGCAGCACAGGCTACCAGCAGCGGGCCTAGGTTGACGTTGTCAGGACATCAGGGAGGGTGGGATGGGGTGGGTGGGTGGGGGAGGGTTAACAGCGTATGCGGCCAAGAATTGCCAGTGTTGAATGACTGCTGGCTGACGCAAGGCTCAGAGGAATGCCGTGTCCACGGGCACCGCGGGCTGCTGCGGCTACAGTAGCACCAGCAGCGGCTGGGATCACGTTGGCCTCGTATGAACAACACCACCTACATAACCCCCTGGGTGAAAGCTGAAGCTAGCTAGAGTAGCGACATGTTATACAACCCAGCTGAGCCCCACAAGAGGGAAACATCATGGGGTGGGGTAGCAGGGTGGGGTGGGGGTAGCAGGGGGGGGGTGGGGGTGGTGGGGGGGGGGGGGGGGGGGGGTGGAACTGAGTGGAACAAGTTTGAACTGCGAGACAACCTGCGAATGGAACGCGCCGCACGTTAGCGGCCGCGTTGCCCGGGCGACGTGGTCAAACCGCAGCGGCGTGCTAACGGCGGTTCGACGCGGGACGCGGCCCGGGCCCGAGGCGCGACATTCTCCGACACTGCCGTCTGGATGGCGGTGACGCACTGGACCCCCCCCGGCCCACGAGCTAGCGAGCCAACCACTGAATGTGCCGCGGGCGTCATTTTTCTTTTGTCTTGTCGCCGGCGGCTCCTTGGTGCTGCAGGGCCGGCGGTGCCTGCTCGCATCGAGCATGGCTCGACGCCGTTTTTTTTTTGGGGGGGGGGGGGGGGGGGGGTGGGGGGGCGGGGGGGAGGAAGATGGCGGCCTTCAGAGTGACGGCGCCCGTCTCAGCGCGGTCACCGGCATGCGACACGTGGGAGGATCATGGCGGCGGGCAGGAGGTTAGACACATCAGAGGGCGCGCCGTGGGTGACTGGAGGGAGTGGAGCCCAGCCCTGCGCCGTTCAGAGCTGGTTTCATCACACAGCGGCAACGTTTAATAGCTTTAGTTCTAGGAAACAGTCATGCGGTTATTGGAAGTTAATTTCATGCCACTGGTTCCATGCCAACGGATAAAGGTATATTGCACTGATTGCACAATACACTCACACGCATATACACACGCATACGCCCTTGTAGTGTGAAAGAGTAGCATTGCTATGCAAAAACACAAATATGAACTTGCACGACTCAACGTGTTGTTCAGCCGTCCTCTCAAGACTACCGAGGCCTGGAGAGCAAACGATATATATCCAAATTGGATGCTAAGCGCAATCTACACTACTGAAAGAATTGACACAGGGAAAAATTTACCCAAAAACAAAACAATGTCAACATGTCTTTATGCTAAATATATTGTTCTACATTGAGACATTATATTCAAACACAGAGGTTGAAAGATGTCATTAAACAGCAATGCAACAGCAATGCAATTGTCAACATAATTCACGAGATTCAGCCCACGAGGAAATGGCCAGGGCAGTGTGTCAAAGTGTACATTTGAGTTGATGGACCAGAGTATTGCATGCCTCTACAACATTGTGTTTCAGGAGGATTACTACAGAATATTACTTGCATATTCGTCCGGTTCCCAGTGTAACCAAATATAGGCCTAATGTTCATCTTTTGTACATTTTCATTACAAAATCCATTGTAATCGAAACAATAAAACAGAAACACATAGCATTTGACACCAGTGAGCCATATAGATTCAATAAAGATTTCAATAGGTCTTAAATATAAATACTGGTGGTTAGCAAGTACAGTATAATACCTGCAGCATGACTTGGACGGCTAAATAAACAGTTCTGGGAAAACGCCTCTCTCTCTCTCTCTCTCTCTCTCTCTCTCTCTCTCTCTCTCTCTCTCTCTCTCTCTCTCTCTCTCTCTCTCTCCTCTCTCTCTCTCTCTCTCTCTCTCTCTCTCTCTCTCTCTCTCTCTCTCTCTCTCTCTCTCTCTCTCTCTCTCTCTCTCCTCTCTCTCTCTCTCTCTCCTCTCTCTCTCTCTCTCTCTCTCTCTCTCTCTCTCTCTCTCTCTCTCTCTCTCTCTCTCTCTCTCTCTCTCTCTCTCTCTCTCTCTCTCTCTCTCTCTCTCTCTCTCTCTCCTATCCCCACCCCCAAAGCAAACGCTGCCAACGGGATAAGACGAGGCGAGACCGGTGGAACTCACAGAACGGGGGGGCAGGCTGTTCACCACTGGGGCTGGAAATGTGTTGTTCAATTGATATGACATTATTGTGTACAAACAAAAAAAAACTTGAGTCGAGCAGAGGCAGCTGTAAATACGGTCAACACTGTGCTTGCAGTGGGGGGTGCAGGGCGTTACTCAAGTGCGACTTGAATAATACGCTATATAAGGAAAGGTGCGTAGAATGAAACACACGATGGGCTTAACCAGCGCACACACACAAGCACGCCGCTGTGTGCACAACAGACGGGCTGAGTCCATAGGGGAAGCTGTAGAGTACAAGTGTCCCATTGCAGTTCAAATAGCCACACCGAATCTCCAAACTTGTTCGCACTTCAACTATAATTTAGCCTATGTGCTGACAAGAAAGGCTCGCGGTGCTAAATCCCAGCAGGCGCTGTTGGCGCGCAGTGCGCACACCGTGTTCGCCTGGTGGGAACAGTGCGCGGTGGTGTCATCACAACACTACATTCACGCTTTCACCGCATGTGCTCCGCGGGAGGGCTATTGCCACACTTTAATACACCCCCAACTTGCCTTTGGACATTGCGTGAAACAAAACAATAATAATCATGGTACAAATCACACTCACCTTCCACGCAGGTCACTAGACGCGGAACCTGAAGAGGGGTGGGGGGGAAAAAATCTAAAGATAGGACGCGCGACACAAGCGCTCGTAGAGCAACAATGTTGCCCGCCCTGTGCTCAGGCAACGGTGGTCCACATTCCCCAAGTTGAGAGCAGGCAGAAGGCGAAGTAGTGGTAAAGACCTCAGACGGCCTCATCTCATCCACCGGGGAGGACACACACCACACAACCACACAGCAGCACAAAGCTCCTCCCCTCTTGTCATGTAGCCACGCCCTCATCTAGAGACCCCCGCAGCCGCCCCACCAACTCCCAACTCTCCCGACACACACACACACATCAACACACACCCCCGTCCTCCACGGCGTTTCCTCCCCTCTCTCGTGTCCAAAACATGCCGTGGAAACGTAGGCTTGGTAAAACACAGAGTTATTGAGACACACATTTCCGTTGTTTATATTATATATATATAACTAATCTCTAGAATATCCTTATTGCCTCCCCTAGATACGCCCATTTCACATATTGTATAAGAACCTTCGATTTCATACAAATATTAGTTCCGTATATTATTATTATTATTATTATTATTATTATTATTATTATGAAACATTAGAATTATATAATTGATAAATCGTTTAGGCCAGGACAATGGCCTTAAATAAGTATGTATTGTATCTTTAACACATGTACAATGACCTAATGTGCCATTCAAAAAGCAAAACAGTGATTGCATAATTGGGGTCAGCAACAGTCCATATGAACTCCCAGCAGAACACAGCAACACCAGACACCCATAGCCCCTGAGCTGGACCAGGGGATTGCACAAGCACTCCAGTGTTGACATTCTTCAGAGAAAATATTGCCAGTGTTTGTGTTGTTGTTGGTTGAATAAGCAGAAGATCCTGTGATGGGTTTGAAATCATTTTATCAATGACATTTCATGACGTCGACATCATTTGTCAAGCAATTTTTGTAATCGCATAGATGACAAAACAAAAATGTCCAATTCCAATCGCCCTGCTCATATCAATCTCTATAATACATTGTGACTATTATTTCTACTACTACCACAGTAGTT
This sequence comes from Urophycis tenuis, assembly GCA_036785325.1. NCBI lineage: Eukaryota > Metazoa > Chordata > Actinopteri > Gadiformes > Phycidae > Urophycis > Urophycis tenuis. The sequence continues at coordinate 2,767,254 of JAXIVH010000002.1, read as the reverse complement.
TCGGGCGTGCTTCGACTATGGGGGGGGGGGGGGGGGGGTGGGGGGGGGGGGTGCGTACAGCGTCACAGGTCACAGGTCAGGAGGACAGAATGCCATTTTGCACCTGTTTTGCTACAGAGATATCTGCTTGTCCTCCCACCTGTGATGTGAAACGTCTTGTTGACCAGTGAGAGATTGATGGTCAGCCATATCTCTTTTGTTGTGGTTCTGTTGTTTCCAGTAGTGATCCATTACCCCCCCCGCCCCAAGACTTAAGACGCTAATGCAGTCTGATGCGTGAGATATACCGTAGCTTCGGAGAGAGACGTGGCTCAGTCACACAGGTTTAGTGGTTTAGTGGTGGCGAGAAAGAGGGGTGTGTCCCTTTCAGTGACATGCGTCAGACGTTGACTTGCTCTCGTCAAAAAAAAAACACTGATTCTCCTGGGGACGGTTCACTGACGCTCAGGGCATCACGGAAGGTACGAGAAATGGGAAACAGCAGCGGCAGAGCGCCTGGCTCTGAGCGCGTGCAGCTGCCCTGCAGGCCTTTAACCACGGGGAGGTGGAACAGTCCAGACAGCCTGGACACACGCAGCTCACTGCGGCTGTCGGGGGTCTGTGGGCAGACCTGGACCTGGGCCTGTGATGAACCTCATCACAGACCCGCCCCCCCCCCTGCTACACCTCTGTGATAGGGGGGGGGGGGCTACGCGCACACCGTAGCAATCACAATTGGGTCAAGGAGACGGGTGGTGGTGGTGGCGCTGTAAAGGGGGAGGCGGTTCTCACTGCGGTCAGGGTGAAGCGCGCGCCAACGACCCAACGCTTGGACAGCCGTGGGTGGGGTCAGGGGGAGGAAGAAGGAAAACATGTGACACCACACCACTGCGGTCCTGCAGAAGGAGATATGTTTGTGCCATTTTGCACACTGGCTGTTGGATACACTAGACAGAGGTCAGCGTGCTCTTCTGACACGCGGATGAAAACACACCGTAAGAGTCTAAAAGGTCAAGAGGTCGTCCAATGGGCTGAGGCTTGTGTTGCTGTGCGTGTGTGTGTGTGTGTGTGTGTGTGTGTGTGTGTGTGTGTGTGTGTGTGTGTTGTGTGTGTGTGTGTGTATGTGCATCTGGACAAGGAGATCAGCAAAAAAGAAGCTTCCTATTGAGTGACCTTGAAACCTGCCACCTTGCCCCCCCCACACACACACACCAACTCACACAAACATACGCACACACACACACACACACACACAAACACACCCACACACGCGTAGGTCGCATCCCATACAGACTGCTTCACAGGCGCCTGTCAGAATGCCTTCTTCCAACAGCCCAGCATGTAGCCTAGGTGACACAACCACCATCCTCCTCATCCTCAACACAAACCTTCCTTCACAGAAGACACGGATCTCAACGCACACTTTGTTTGTTGTTTGTCGTTTCCCAATCTCAGCGTTTTAGGCGTGCAGCGTTAGCGCCTGGTCTCGCGGTGAAGCTGACACATTCTGCCGAGGAAGGCGCAGGAAAACAACCACATGATAGAGCCTCCAGCGTCTGTTTCAAATGGGCACCAATTGTAGACTGTAGAGGCCCCCCTCCTGAAAGCTTCATCCACTCACTGAAATTGGCTTGAGCCAGCGCGATATCTCCGCTCCGGAGCACGCTTTAGGAAACGAGGCTTGACTCCGCCCCTTGCTGTTGCCGCTTTCCAGGCCGGAGCTCGGTGCCGTTCCAGCCCGAGATGACTACAGAGCCGATGCGGAGAGTGCCCACCTCCCTTGTGCACTTTGACTGCATGTTTATTCTGAATGCGATCGTAATTTCATCTTTAATTGAAGTATTCCAACGTTGACGCACGTTGACGGCTGGTCCAGATGAAAACCAGGGGGGAAACAAACCAAAATAGAACGGGATTGGTGAAGGCGTCACCAAAGCCAGGGTTGAAGACATATTTTAGATGTTCTGTGGCATGGTGTTCTGGTAACTCTACATTTAGATGTTCCCTCGGTTGCCAACATGGTTACAATGGTTTGGAACCCTCACAGAGACTCAAGATGCAGAACACACATTGTACCCAAGGCCGCACGTAAACACATACACACAAAACCCCCTCCATGGGCGTCCCTGTCAGCCACCGAGTCAACCACGCAGCAGGACTGCAGGGGCGATGCTGACGAGCAACAGGAAGGACACAGTATTCGACATTTGTCGGGGTTTTTTGTACACAGCTGCATGGTTTAGAAACGCACGACAAATAAGTCCAGCAGATCGAAAGGCTGGCTCGTGTAAATGATAATAAATAATAAATAATAATGTCCCTATTGAGGGGACGCCATGTTTCTTTCATGATTTCTGCCAATGAATTAAGTTCTACATCATTTACAACATCCAATTCACAACATCCAAACAGCAATTGTTTTCGCAAATATAGTGCATGTATCTGTGTTAAAACCCCACATGTTTTCCATTCCACTGAAGAGAGTTTGCGAACAGGAAGTCTGAATTGTGTGAACATCTTATCAAGAAACTTATGTTGTCATTTACGCCATCCAAGTATGCTTGTGCGTGTGCATGTGTGTGTGTGTGTGTGTGTGTGTGTGTGTGTGTGTGTGTGTGTGTAGCAGCATGGACTCCAGGTCAGTTTCAGGTTCCGTGGGAGTCATGTGCGTTTGATGACCACATGGTGGTGAGTCAGGGTCACATACACTGCTCGGAATAGTAGCCCATCTGTGATGTGGCAATACACACACACACACGCACACACACACAGAGTAATGACACACACACACACAAACACACACACAGTGTAATGACATACACACACACACACGCACACACACACAGAGTAATGACACACACACACACACAGAGTAATGACACACACACACACACAAACACACACACAGTGTAATGACACACACACGCGCACACACACACACACACAGTAATGACACAAACACACAGTTAGGACACATGCACATGCTCACGCACACACACACACACACACACACACACGCAGTTAGGACACATACACATGCTCACACACGCAGTTAGGACACACACACACACACAAAGAGTAATGACACAAAGACACACAGTTAGGACACATACATATGCTTACGCACACACACACACACACACACACACACGCAGAGTTAGGACACATACACATGCTCACATACGCACACACACACAGTTAGAACACACACACACACACGCATATAAAGTAAGGTTACCAAATACTGTAGCCAGGAGTCAACAACTAACCTCAATGGTACAGATGGCACAACTCAGAGGACTTATGAGCTTGTAAGGCTGAGTGCATGTGAATGCTACATATTTTCACTGGTATTTGAAATGAATAATTTTCTGAAGCTCAAGAATTCCCATCAAAGAACAGTCAAAGTGTCGTAACAACTTAGTGAAACACTTTGGTTTCAATATGAATTTGGCTTGTTGTTTTTCATTGTCAATTTTGCAGTGTACTGGTATAAGAATTAAGCAGTTCAATCTAAAAAGTTCTGTGAATATTAAGAAATCTTTGGTTCTGCACAGTGTACAGTACAGTGGAGCACAATATATCAAGAAAGGAAAAATATTTCATTAAAATAGATTGTATTTTATTGATTACAAAACTTCTTTTTTAAGTATAATTTTCATAGACAAAAATAAAAGCTGTGCCAATTTTTTTTTTTTTTAACCAGAAAAACATGTGTACTCACACGAAAGAACCATCAGCAAAAAAACCATTTGATCCTATCACTCTCCGTAGTTTACAAAATATACACCATAAGACTGGGATTACGCTGTAGCATCAGTAGCATGGAGAGATGACAGAAGAAAAGAAATAAAATAATCATGTAATGAAAACATCTACAAATCAAAACTGTACGTATCTCTTGCTCAGTTTACTGAGAATAAATTAAAAAAACTGTCTTTTTAAACAGAGAAGTATAATGAATGGACTGCACGCGAGTGTTAAATATTTGACCACAATGGGTGGCAGATTATACTTTACAGACCTATATTGGTCCTGAAATATTTGTCCCTCAAATCTTAAATTGTTACCAAAAAAGAAATCAAAGTCATCAGTCAAAATAATACATATTATTTTAAATATATGCGTTTCATTCAAAAAATAAGTTGAGAAATGAATCTTGTGGTTGCACTGATTTATGCTACTGCCTCAAGTAAATTCAGTCCAAAGAAAGACTACTTCCTCACTGTGGTGACTCCTGAGAGAAGGAATTCACCCTATCTCTTAGTCATTTAGTCATTAACGTTTTTTAAAGGCAAAAAATACAATTTAAATAACCAACAGCAGCAGTGAATGGAGGAACAGTCTCAAACTATTTGGCAATATGGGCAATATGAACACACACATATTATATATATATATATATATATATATATATATATATTCATATTGCCCATATAAAACATTTTTATCATCAATTCTTACTTATTGCACTGCTTAAGGAACAATTTAGCAAACATTAACACATAACATTGCCTTATAAGGCATCCACAGCTTCTAGAAAGCAAATGTGTTCAAATAGTATTACAATTTCAAACTGAAGTTGCTGTTTTCTGCCCAGAAAAAAAATCTGTAAAAAAAAAGTGACATATATATTTATATATATATTTATGGCACCAGCTTTGTACATCATACCAGCATTAGCAAAAAAAATAGCATTTCGAAGTTGATATGTTTTTGAAGGTATTTAAGGTTTTAGGGTAATTCTTTTTTAGACCTGTTCTAAGGACATTAGAAATAATTACATCACCATGTTATGCAAAGAGGCCTATTTCAAGTGAAGAAATCACTCGACATGTCTGACATGTTGTACCGGCTGCGTTCCTCACAGCTCTGTATTTTACACACAGTGTTTGCCATCGGCAAAGCCAAAGTAAAAAAAACCTCAAACTAAATCAACGTAAACAAAAGTAAATAAAAAAATCACCTCAACACCAAATCTGACTCAACGTGCCATTTGGCAGTCACAGTTTGTGGCCCCGGATCACGCAGGGTAAGGTGAATTATACGAACAGCCTTTCATTTCCAGATAAGCACAGGAGGGAGCTTGAAAAAATCTGACGCCTCCCATCAGCTCTCAACAACAAAAGGACCGGTGTGTGTGTGTGTGTGTGTGTGTCCTGGTGGATGGGATCAGCACGATGACCGTCAGCAGGGTGGTGGTGGGCGGGACATGACATGGCCCCCCTGGCGTCCGGTGGTGGTGGGCGGGACATGACATGGCCCCCGGGCGTCCGGTGGTGGTGGGTGGGACATGACATGGCCCCCCTGGCGTCTGGTGGCGGCTCACTGCTGAAACAGAGCCATGGGGCCGCCGGGCCGCATCGTCCCGAGGCGCCCGTTCACCTGCACCGTCTTCACAGGAGCCGTGATCTGTAGGCCACAGAGAGGACACATGGACACGGACATGTTGGACATCTGAGACGTACTGGACATCTGAGACATATTGGACATCTAAGACCTATTGGACATCTGAGACATATTAGAAATCTGAGACCTACTGGCCATCTGGGACATATTGGAAATCTAAGACATATTGGAAATCTAAGACACATTGGACATCTGAGACATACTGGACATCTGGGACATACTGACCATCTGGGACATATTGGAAATCTAAGACATATTGGACATCTGAGACATCTGAGACATATTGGACATCTGAGACATATTGGACATCTGAGACATATTGGACATCTGAGGCATATTGGACATCCGAGGCATATTGGACATCTGAGACATATTGGACATCTGAGGCATATTGGACATCCGAGGCATATTGGACATCTGAGACATATTGGACATCTGGGACATATTGGACATCTGGGACATACTGGACATCTGAGACATATTGGACATCTGGGACATATTGGACATCTGGGACATACTGGACATCTGAGACATATTGGACATCTGGGACATATTGGACATCTGGGACATACTGGACATCTGAGACATATTGGACATCTGGGACATATTGGACATCTGGGACATACTGGACATCTGAGACATATTGGACATCTGAGGCTTGCGGCTGCAGCGGAGCTAACCAGCGTGACTACAGGTGCAGCTTTTGTGTTGAGACAACCCAAAAACAACTGCCCATACGTTGGGGATCATGAGTCATAAGACTTAACGTAATGACGTACTAATCGTTAACAAATGATAATTACACATTTGTAGATGATCAATAAGTACTATGCTAGAGGACACCATTTTGTAGCCTACCAGCCTATCCAGTGGACTATACCTACTGGACTGAACCGGCCCATCCATCCACATGTTGGTGGACACTCCCACGTGTGGTGTCAACAGAGAACAGACGTTGACAAGGCCCGTAATTGCTCATCAACATCCCCCCTGGTCGTACAATAGGGGCCCTTCAATGTAGCACTTATTAGCCACCTCTAAATGTGTATTCATGGTTTGTTAATGATTCATCATTACCTCAAGGTTTATAAATGACTTATGACTGAATGTGAGATTAGAGGCTAACCATAACATTACAAGAAACATAACGATTCTCTTTGATTTGCGAGGACAGTTGTAAAACTCCATTGCTTGTGATGGGGAGATCATCCCAGCTTACACACGCATTTTGACTGAAGTCTAAATGTATTCATGTGGCACCCAATTAGATCAGCTCCAGATCCTATGCAGCGCTAGGCCCACAGTACACTGTGTCAGTGAGCCCGGGCATGAACAGAGCTGCTTCCCCCCAGCTGTTGTGCCCTGTCAGGGCTTTCTTCATGACGCCATGACTGTGGCCTAAGGTAAAGCTCTGGGATAGCAGATGGAACACAGCTGCCCCGTTCTCACAGAGGCCGGTTGATACCGTTTCAAATCCCCCTCGGACGTTGTTTCGCGTCTCTCTGTTTGCTTTTCTCCCTCCCCGGACAGAGGTCACAAGCCCGGTGACAATGAAACTGTTAAACAGACGTAGCTAAATGATAAGGGCAGGGGCCTGAGGCCTCGCGGGCCACGTCAGCAAACTGGATCCATTTACCACCGTTAGTGATTATTACCTCCCTACCAAACATTACAACGCCACCTCCACGAAAAACAACCCAGGAGAGGAACAGGACTGTATGCCGTTTAGTTCCCTCACCTTAAGAGGGGATTCGTACATCAAAGAAAGGACATGCGTTCAACTATCGTGGTGTCCCTGGCAACCAAAACTTTTAAGAGAAATGCGTCAGCATAACAGGCACGGTGAGATAAGAATACTGTCATGGGAGAATGCTATAGCAGGAAAGAGGCCGTCTATTTGAAGCCATGTACACAAAACAAAACAACGCAAGTTGAGTTCCTTGGCTTTGCCATCTTTGATGACTTCAGATGGAGCCGTGAATATACTTCAAACGATGCAAGGCGTTTCAGAAGGAATAACACAGGCGAGGCAGAAAGCACCGCGGATCTGATACTCAAGTGGAGTCTTTGCCCGAAGGGGGAGAGAATAAGGCAAGCTAAAAATGATGGGGCTGTCGAACGCAGAGATAACCCTGCTGGGTGCTCATTTCATCATGGCAACTGTTTCAGAACAAGTATGTTGGTGAAAAGATGTGATTTGGGGGGAAGGTTCGGATTAAAAGTGCACAAAAGACCATAGAACCACCATAGAACAATTCTCGTTTATTTGTCCTTTGTGTGAACGGGACGAAAGCATCCATCCCCAAAAAATCCAATGCACTATTTGTATTATTTGTATGTATGTTGCGTTGTGTGTTCGGTGGGGGGGGGCTTGGAAGAAGCTTGACGCCTGACGCCATGCGACCTTCAGACAACGTGAGTCACTCCAACTTACCTTCTTGAGTTTCCCCACGGCGGAGCCTGAGCGTATGGCCTCCAGCATGGCCTCCCTCGCCACGGCCGGGTCGGCCCGGGGGTCCGCCGCGCCCGCCCCGCCCGCCCGGAGCCGGGGGTGCTGGGCGGGGGGCGCGGGCGGGGGTCCGGGCGGGGGGGGTGGCGCGGGCGGAGAAGGACAGGGGTTCGCCCGGGAGAGGCCGAAGCCTGACGGATGAGGAGGAGGAGGAGCAGGAGGAGCAGGAGGGAGGAGCTGAAGGGGGGGTCTGGGGAGAGAGATGGCCGGGCGCTCCTCCACCGACGTCTTCCTGTAGACCTGCAGCTCGTCAGCAGCCAGGGAGTTGGTCTGTGGAGGGGGGGGGAACCACAGGGTAAGTCTATAGAAGGGGGGGGGGGAACCACAGGGTGAGTCTATAGAAGGGGGGGGGGAAGGAACCACAGGGTGAGTCTATAAAAGGGAGGGGGGAGGAACCACAGGGTGAGTCTATAGAAGGGAGGGGGGAGGAACCACAGGGTGAGTCTATAAAAGGGAGGGGGGAGGAACCACAGGGTGAGTCTATAGAAGGGGGGGGGGGGGGGGGGAACCACAGGGTGAGTCTATAGAAGGGAGGGGGGGGGGGGGGAACCACAGGGTGAGTCTATAGAAGGGAGGGGGGGGGGAACCACAGGGTGAGTCTATAGAAGGGAGGGGGGGGGGAACCACAGGGTGAGTCTATAGAAGGGGGGGGGGGGAACCACAGGGTGAGTCTATAGAAGGGGGGGGGGGGGGTGGAACCACAGGGTGAGTCTATAGGAGGGGGGGGGGGGGGGAACCACAGGGTAAGTCTATAGAAGGGGGGGGGGGGGGGGAACCACAGGGTAAGTCTATAGAAGGGGGGGGGGGAACCACAGGGTGAGTCTATAGAAGGGGGGGGGGGGGGAACCACAGGGTGAGTCTATAGAAGGGGGGGGGAACCACAGGGTAAGTCTATAGAAGGGGGGGGGGGTGGAACCACAGGGTGAGTCTATAGAAGGGAGGGGGGGGTGGAACCAAAGGGTGAGTCTATAGAAGGGGGGGGGGGTGGAACCACAGGGTGAGTCTATAGAAGGGGGGGGGGGGGGAGGAAACACAGGGTGAGTCTATAGAAGGGGGGGGGGGGGGGGGGGATGTGCAGGGCGATACACCTTCAAACGCGAAGCCGCTTGCGACGTTTGTGTCCGACGCCGACTGCGTCTTCAAGAGCAAACAAACGTGCGCCAGATGAGAGCCATTAACGCACTACACTTTCCTCGGATTCCGGTTCTGGTCGGGGACCTTTTGGAGGCGGGCGGCAGCTGGCCCTGTGCTGCAGCGCCACATTTCCGGGCCCTTCTCTACCACTTTGTACATGACAGCAAACCACAGGCCACAGTCAACATGCAGGGCAGGAAGGGAACACTGCAGCATAACAAGGTTCCTCCTCGCTCACAACACAAACTGGGAGGCTTTTTTTTTTTTCTTTTTCTTGCATCGTCACTGCCTGCAGGGCTGCTGTTCTGGACGACCTTTTGGGGGTTGTGTTCCCCCGCTACAGTTCTGCCAAAACTCCTCACACACAGAATGCTCTCTAAACAGACGAGTTATCTACCTGATAACCTGATAGGACCGCTTCACCTGATTTAACCCTTGTATGGTGTTCACGTCTGTGGGACCCGTTTTCATTCGTTTATTTTTATTTATATAAACATCTGTTGAGTATTTGCATGTAATATTGTTTGATTGTGGTGAATTCAAAACCCAAAATGCAGCGGGTTCACCAGACTCACAAACACTGACTGAACAACACAAATATGAACACCACACAAGGGTTAATCCTTCAGTCAGCAAAATATACTCTTTACACGCGGTTCCATCCTGTGTTGTATGTATCTGCAGTCGAAGGGGGCTGAAGGAGCGGTACCTGCTTGAGCCTCCCACTGCTCCCTTGGGCCCTGATGGCAGCCAGCAGTGCAGACCTCTCGTTCTCATCCTCGGCTTGGGATGCTTTCTTCAGACCGCCGGGAGCAGCGCCTGGCGTCTGGTGTCAGGAAAAAGTCTACCTTTTTAAATGTTGATTTACATAGCAACACATTTGGTCGGCAGTAGCTCAGTGGGTAGAGCGGGTGGACAGAGCGGGTCCGTCCACTCACCGTTGGGTCGGCGGTTCGATCCCCTTGATCCCCCCTCCTCCTCCAACTGACATGTTGAACCCCACAAATGTAGTAATTGTAAGTCGCTTTGGACAAAAGCGTCTGCTAAATGCCCCTTTACCCTTTAACATCACAACTAGGCTTTATATTTAACTTCGACTTCATCCCATTTGATTGCTCAAGATCCAAGCCCAAGGTCCAAGCAATTTGTTCCTGACAGATGTTTCGTTTGGCTTGAACTCAACCCCTCAACTCAAGTTTCCCTCCACAACTCAGAACTCAGAACTGCATTGCCAAGTCGGTTTGCACCTACGAGGAATTTATCTTGGTGGTTCATGCGCAACAGTCAAAAGTACAGTGAACAAACAACAAAACGACACCAACAATAGACAACACAAACAACAAGCAACAGTAAGCGTTATAAAGTGAATGAATGCTGTCTGTCTGTCAGTCTGTCTGCAAGGACTGCACCACCATTGTGGGGTTTTCAAGTGTGTCTGGCCAGCGAACACCTCTAGAGGCATGAAGGAAGCGTACCTTCTTCAGCCTGTCTTTGCCTCCCGTCTGGATGGCATCCATCAGGATGTTGTGGAGACACGGCGCCTGCTCAACGGGCTTGGACGCCACCTTCTTGAACTTCTTCACTGGCCCAAACACTCCCCCGGCGGACATGTTGATGGGAGCTTCCGGCACATTGGACAGTGCTGGGTGGGCTGAGGTTGTGTTGGTCACCACTGTGTTGTTCTGAGCACAACATGTAATGTCAAGAATGCAGTTATCACATATGAATCATATTGCACTGAATCATATTGTATAATTTATATAGAAAATAAATGATATATAGTACTTATAATGCATTACATATTGACATTAGTAACTTACATTAACTTGGATCACAGGTGCTGGCATGTTGACACCCATTCCCTGTTTGATAGGGTGGGCTTGGTGTGGACTGGTGGGCGAGAGGACAGAGGAGTTTTGTGCCTCACTATGTTTGTTATTACTTCTGCTGTCGCTGGTAATCCCCTTCAGGGGCGCAGGGCTCACGACGGGCCAAGTGTTGACCCTCTCGTACTGTGTTGCTTGGGTGCTTCCTTTGGTGAAGCTGAGGCTCCCCACAATCCTTCCTCCTCTGTCCTGCCGCGTTTCCTTGGCGCCTCTCGCTGTCTGGGAGGTGTGGTCGGGCTGGCTCAGAGACCTGGTGGGCCCGGGGGAACGAGCGCGCCCTGAGCCCACGGTCGCCGCCCTCTGATCGCCGTCCGGGAGGCCCGGCGTGGCTCGCCGGGGGACCACCTGCAGGGACCGGCCCCCTCTCTGGTAGCTCAAAGGGCCACTTGTTTGCAGGATGTCCGGGCCGTGAGCCACGGCGTCCGCTTTGGCGTACTTGGAGATGGCGGAGGCCACGTATTGGCTGGACGTTCTCCTGGAGGGCTTGAGGAAGGACAGGTCTCTGCGCGGGCCGTGGGGCAACGTGTGGCCGTACGCGGCGGTCGAGCCGTTGCCCTGAGGCTGCGTTTGCTCCGGGACCATCGCCTTGCTCTCCGCCCCCTTCGGTACTTTGGCGGCGTCTTTCGCCGCCGCCGCAGCCTCCTTTTCTTGTGGCTTTGCAGCCGGGGACGACTCGCGGACGACGGCGTGCGGGTTTCTGGGGTCTTCGGGTTTCTTGGCGTTCCCCGCAGCTTCGGGGGCGGCCGGGAACGTTTTCCTCTGGTGGTCCGTCGCGGCGTCCCTGTGCTTCTCGCCGAGGGGGGCGGCGCCGTCCTGTCTCTCGGACGAGCTCCAGAAGGCTTTGGCCTGGCCCACCAGTCTCGGCCCCTCGGTGGCGTTACTGCCCGCCAGTCTCGGCCCCTCGGTGGCGTTACTGCCCGCCAGCCTGGGACCCTCGGCCGCGTTGCTGCCCGCCCTCGCCGGCGGCCCGGCGGCCCCCGACCTCTGCCAGGCGCCCGTCTGCACCATGTTCCCCTGCTCGTCGATCTTGATGGCGCCGTTGCTCGGGGCGGCGGCCGGGGCGGCGGGCGGCGTGGCGGCGATCAGGCCCGAGGGTTTCGGGGGGACCACGGTGAAGGTGTGCCGCCCGAAGCGGGACGTGGCGCTGTGGGTGATCTTGCTCTGCGAGACGCAGGCCGAGTACGTGGCGATGACGTCGTTGCTGAGGCGCGGCCGGTGCGCGGGGAACTCCCCCGCCTCCTCCCTGCTGCCCACGGCGCCGGGGGTCTTCACCGGCGGCGGCCGGGGGTCGTTCTCCTTCCCGGCCGGAAGGTTACTTCCCACGCCGAATTTCTCGCTGGGAGGCGTCTTCCGTTTTTCCTCCACTTCCTTGGCGCTGCCGGCCTTGGCGTCGGCTCCTCGCTGCGGGGCCTTGCTCTCCGGTTGGCCCGCGCCGCCCGCTGACCAGGCGCGTTGCGGGGGACGGGCGTAGGCCGCGGCGGCCTGGGGGGGCCGCTGGGCCGTGTCGCGGACGCGCTTGCTGCCGTCGCTGCAGGCGTTGTTGTTCTTGTTGTGCGCGTTGTCCCCGGACTGCGGCGTGAGGCTCGGACCTGAGGGCGGCCGAGAGGTGTGAGTCACGCTGTGCACTGGATACCCCCCAGGGGGTCGTCTCAAGGAGGACATCTTAGACTTTCAACAGCCTCCACAAAACACAGCGCTAAATGTTTTATACGACATGCCATGTAGAAAAAAAGGGACACACGTGTTGATGATAATGACACATCATTTGGAAAAATAATTTCTATTTACAGTTGCTGAAGGCCGGTACATCGATGTCTGTGACTGGAACCAGGTCCACCACAGTCACGGGCACCCCATGGAGGTCTGTGGATGAGGCATAGTGACTCTGCTCTGACGGGCCCGAATCCATATGGCTAATGTCTGGAAGACACAAATGAGCAAATGTTACGATGAGGTTTGTGCAATGGTACTGATTGCATGCAACTATTGCTCGGAACAAATCATGCTCTAAGCATATTGCCTATCGTGAAAATAACTGTCTTCAAGTTATTGTTGAGAATGTTCCTGCTCCGCTGAAAGTTGTCTCAAAGCTGTGTGATGTGACGGCCTTTGAGTCTATCATGAAGAACAAACACCAGACATAACGCAAACTCAACTCTAAAGTCCTTTAAGATGTTCCATGCCCACCGAATAAAAAAAGAAAACCCAAACCAAAACACATTCAGGAATGAAGTTCAACTCGCCTAAGGGACTTCATAGGTCACGTCAAATATCTAAGCGCCCGGATACATTTTGACGCCGTGTAAAACAGGTTGTGATTGATTAACAGATAACTATGGGCTTACGTGAACACATGACATTTAAAACCACATATCACAGGGAAGTATCGTACAGGGAAGTAGTGGCAACATCCAACGGAGAAGAATATTTGACAAGACTATTTGATAACCAAAACGCACCTTCTAAGTCAGCATCAAGGTCCGCCAAGGTCTCGTGGACTTGAGCAGTGAGTTCAGGGTCCTCCTCATAGGCGTCCTTCCTACTGCCCGATTTATCTTTCCGGCTGATGTCCATGGATCTGCAAGTTGCCAGTTTGACATTGAGCGTTAAAATAAGCCATTTTCATGCCCATGCACACACGCATAAACATAGGAGCACACACACACACACACACACACACACACACACACACAGACACAGACACACACACGCCCAATTGCTTGAAAACATTAGAAAGAAAAAAAAGTACATTGTTTACAATCAGGAAAAACTGCACAAAACGCTGCAGTCAATGTCAGCTGCATGGGTTTTGTTTAATTTGATGAAAAACCGTTTACAGGTTGAAGGTTAAACCCTGCATAAAAACACACGGCTCTAACCTACCACCTCCAGAGGTTAAACGTAGCCACACCGTCGTAGCTGTTGTCCCAATAAGCGGGCGATGGCAGCGGCATCGCTTAAGCGCTCTGGTGTGGAGCGACGTGACCGCTGGGCCGTCGGCGAGCCATCCGACACCGTGTCAGCCGAGCGCCACTTCATTACAGTATTTGTCTACGAAGTATAAATATCAGTGGCGCGGCGGCGCTAACGGCTGGCTCCCCGCTGGCCGGTCGCGCTGAGCTTCTCTCGCGCGCCGCTGGCGCATCAGACATAATAAATAACAGCCGCGAGGCCAAATCAAACGCAGAGTCTGCCTCATGAGAGGAACTTGGAGCTGCCTACTTTTTTCCTTAACAGCTCTGAGAAATTGGGGGTTACGGGGCTTTCCTGGAAGGCATCGGGTAGGTGGGGGGAGGGGGGGTGCAGACACATCATCCTGGATGCCTTAGGTCCATATGAGTCAAGTGCTCATTGATCTGGGATCAGCTTTCTGGATGATATACAGCGTGAGCCTTCGGTTCACAGCGGCTCAAAGGAAGGAAGAAAAATTATCTTGTTGCGAAATCCTTTTTTTTTTTCCACCTTTGAATGGACGCCTAGAGCCATTACTATGAAATCCCAGTGCTTAGGAGGACGAAACCGTGGGCCTCCAACTCAAATGGAACACGCTGGAAGGAATGCCCTTGGCCAGTTACTGCTGGCAAACGATGAAACCCTCTGGGAAATCTACTCTGATGGCAAACGCACCGGGCTAACACAAATCTACAAATGCGTCTTCTTTTATATTGCTGAATTTGGCAATTAATCTGCAATTCACAGCAAGGTACAACCCAGACTCTGGGCATCCCCGATAGCAGAAGTAATTTCCAGTGAGTGATTTGACCATTTCTCCCATGTTTCGAGGAATAGGATGCACTATAAGGTCACTCTTGCAAGTAACTAATGCACTTGTATGGCCATTAGGGCTCTCAAATGCATTGTTTCAAAATGTAAGGTAAAACATTTTCATATGCTTGTCCAACAGCATCCCAAAATGTCCGTGCGGTGTGAAACATTAAGCCAGGTCTTCCGCAATGCTTGCCGAGGGCTGAACATGCGAGTACAGTAGCGTGCAGAGGGGACAGTGATGGATGCAGCGTTGGACACACTGTGTGGAGAAATCAGATGACTGTCAGCGAGGCCGACCCAGCAGCGAGTCACCGGGGGGCTAACAGGGGGGACCGGCCCACCCACACACCGCCCGCCTCTCACCAAAATGGGCTCGCAATCGACTCGGGACGACAAATGAGGATCAGACGTCAGGTGTGCGGAGGCGTGTTCGTTTGCAGAAGGAAACTCTGGATTTCTTCACACCCCTTCGTTCATCTGCAGGGTTTTCACCCCCCCCCCTCCCACCCCCGTTTCTCTGCACTCTCATCATTCGCCATGGTAACCATCCTTCTGTTGTTTGTTGATCTATAACCTCCCCATTCCTCTGCAGCGTGGTAGTCTGTCAAACAAGCCACTTCCTCTGCAGCTCTAACGAGGTCTTTCGAACAGTTCCCGTGTCTCGCGTGTCCGTCCGTGTGTCTCCTGGTCCGTACCTGTGTCTGAATCTCCAGCTCGCATACCCTTTGTCACTGTCACTGGAGACATCTCGTATGGGTCCCACGGGTCTTCCTCCTGCTCCTCCTGCTCCTCCTCCCGCGTGGCCTCCACCTCTCCCGTTCACAGTCTTGTCTGGGGGTCGTGTTCCCGAGGGGGAGCCTGCCGGGCCGACATCCTCCCCCTCCGCCATGCCCTCGGAGGCGGCGTAGCCCTGGTCAGGCAGGCTGCTGCTGCCACTGCTGCTCCCCAGGGAGAGCGTCTCTTCCTCGGGCAGGCTGCGGCCGGGGGCCTCGGCCGGTGGAGGTCTGGGGCTCGCCAGAGAGTGGAGCCAAGCTGCCAGAGGAAAACACAGAAGACCAAAATACAGTGAATAAAATGTGTTGCGCAGCGTTGTGTGTAGGGGGGGGGGGGGGGGGTTGTTGTATAACACAGGTTCTCCATTTGTCCGTGCATTTGCTTTCAGATGAATCTAGCTTTCTCTGGAGTAACAAGATTGCTACTTCTTCATCTTCAAGCTAAGTCTCAGCCGGCCAAATTGAATGATTGTCCCAGGTTTCTTAAATTCTAGATGGAGGCCTGGTAATGTATTTAGTTTTTTTTTTTTGTGTGCTCAGTAGTGTTATGAGCTTTTTTACTTCGCCAAACTTAATAAAAAATCACAGCTTTGCTTTTGAAATGGCTGGAAAAGCACGGGACATGTGGCAGGCAAAAGGCTCAATAAGAAAAGTTTTGAGAGGGAGATTGCAGGAAGCATTCCAGTTGATTCAAAGACTCACAGTGTGTGCTTGTGTACGAAACACACACACACACACACACACACACACAAGGGCATGCAAGTCACCCACACGCACACAACACACACACAAACCAGACAATACACGCGAGCCAAGTCACCTAAAAAAATAACAAAGAGCACAAGCCACTTTTGGTTTGGAACATTTAGGGGTTTTCGTGACGGGTGGGTAGCAGTACTGTAAACAAAACATTTTAATTTGACTTCATAATGCTAGTGTTACCCATGATGCATCGAGCATGCTGCACGTATTTCTGACGAACCCTCTCATCTCCTGTGTACAGTCATGCTCTGGTCAGGCCTGCGGGCTCGCTGGAACTCCCACAGTGGGACTCTGACCGTGTTTCACTGCATAACAATGGAGGCCTGTGTGTGACGGGTGCGAGTCCTCCGTCCTCCAGCGGTGGTCTTTTATGACAAGTGACAGGCGTTTAGCGGCCACTCAGAAATGAGTGGAGGAGCGGGAATCCTGAGTTGAACATCACTGTTTACGTCAATGCGTGTGCGGCAAACTTACTTCAGGCTGCGCAGGCAATTTTGTCTTGCGGCGGCTTCGGTGCACCGCATGAGGAAGTCGTTGTGCATGTGCATCGTTGTGCATGTATATGCACGTTTGTGTACGTATATGTATATATATATATATATATATATATATATATATATATATATATATATATATATATATATGATGACACATCGACGCTGAGATGCACGTTGACAATACGTACAATCCATGTGCATGGATTGTACACGTCAAGGCCATGCATCTGTATGTACACATCATCCTTCACAAATGTGGTGGCTCAACAAATGAGTGTAAGTGAGTGTGTGTTTAGTGCGGCCGAGGATGTGTGGTGTGGGTCTGTGTGCCGAGACTGTCACAATGTGGGGAGCCAGCCAGCCGGTTTCAGGAGATGTGGTCATGACTCACAGGGTTGTCCTCCCTGCTCCTTCCCAGTAAATGCCTGAGCCATGCTCGCTACAGCCACAGCCAGCACACATGCATAAGCACCCAGTTGCACACACACACACACACACGCACAAACACAAATACATCGCAAATCCAGGGTGAACACACCCATGCGCCTCTGCTTACATGCACAGATTGTATGCATGTACACACGTTCATGATGGACTACAGAGAGTGGTGCTAAAGGCAGGCACACATGCACATCTGCACGTCCGTGTGTATGCACACATAAATACTAATTTATAGCATTGTACTTGATTACCGTAAACACACACAAACAGCTGGACTCGATCCATAGTTCATGCACAAAGCCGAGTGAAAAGGCCTCTGCTCAACGCACACGTATCTCACCATGTGTGCTATTGTTAAAAGCCTTGCATGTTAAGAAATCAATATATCAAAACCACACCATTAATAGTGAACCAAATATCATGCCAGACAAACACGAGCAGTTGGTTCTGTTCGCATGGACACCCACAGCCATGCAAAATGTAACTCCAACAATCCTTGATAGGTTTTGATAAAAATCTTTATTGAAAAATGATTAAACCCAAGCAAATCTTTTTTTTTTTTTGGTTGTATTATAAATAATGTGGCGAATCTTTCCTCAACCCCAATCTTAATCGTGAGGCTTAACAGCTCCCTCACATCTACAAATCAACGGCTTCCAAACTTATTGAGCGAAAACAACATTCTAAATGAAAGACGCAGACAACCAAACACAACTTAACGCTTCAACAATTAAACATCGAAAAAATAACACATAGCACGGTAAGTATATACTGACATCAATACTTAAAAAACATTAACTCAACCACCCCTCTAAGACCTCCACCTCTCCAAATGAAAGACAAAAGGCTACTTGAAAACACGTGTCCAGGAATTGTCCTGAACATGAGAGCCGTAATCCCTTTCGGGGCTTCGGTGTCCCATGGACGGCTCTCTGTACACGCGTCTCTGTGGCTCCACTCGCCCTACTGTGTATCACAGCGACCTGCCGGCGTCGGCCCGGCCCACGGTGGTCACGGAGCAGCGGCCCTCCAGGACGCGGGCCGGAAGGCGCCGGGTCCGTGTGTCTCGGCTTTCAGAACCCGAGCTGAAAATGTGCCGCGCGCCGTGAGAGAAACGGCGCCCGTGGGGGGGGGGGCTCCTGCTCGCCTATTGATCCGTGGGGATCACCGGCAGCGGCGGCCAATCGAACGGCGCGCCTCGTACGGCCCTGGCCTTCATCACCTCATCACGGACTATTACTCATCAATCACACCGGGGATCAATACCACCCCCGCCTCCCCGTCGCCCCCTGACCAACATACCCATGTAACCAGAGTGGACTCCGCCCTCTTTGTGCCCCTTGACCTGCAGCCCCCCCCCCCCCCCCCCCCCACCCACCCACACACACCCCCAACATACCCAACCCACCGGTGTCACACAACCACACAGGAATAAAAATAAAAAAACAAGCTTTAGCTGAGCGCCATTTTGTATGATTTGGTGTCGGCGCGTTGGAGGGGTTCATAACAGCCGTGTGGACGCAGGCTCGTAGCAGACGTCATGGAACAGAGGAGAGTAAAACCAAACACAGAGACATGTACAACACACTGGGAGGGCCGTCGCAGTCGGAGAGGAAGAGCAGGTCCAGATGTAATGGTGGAAGGAGAAGCGAAGGGAGCAGGTCTGGTGTAGAGAGAGAGAGAGAGAGAGAGAGAGAGAGAGAGAGAGAGAGAGAGAGAGAGAGAGAGAGAGAGAGAGAGAGAGAGAGACAGAAAGAGACAGAGAGAGAGAGAGAGAGAGAGAGAGAGAGAGAGAGAGAGAGAGAGAGAGAGAGAGAGAGAGAGACAGAAAGAGACAGAGAGAGAGAGAGAGAGAGAGAGAGAGAGACAGAAAGAGACAGAGAGAGAGGGAGAGAGAGAGAGCATAAGAGAGAGCGAGGGAGAGAGAGCATAAGAGAGAGAGAGAGAGAGGGCTTCAGAGAGAGAGAGAGAGAGAGAGAGAGAAAGAGGGCTTCAGGAGGGCTTGGAGCGTAGACGAACAGGTCCACAGCAGTACACTAGAGGAGCGGTTCGGGGAGGGGAGGGAAAGGGAAGAGGGAGAAGAGGGGAGAAAGAGCAAAAAACGTGAGAAACCGCACGGCATGCGCAGCGAAACGTGAGCCAAGTGAGAGGAGCAGCCGTAATGACCCAGGCAGCGCTAATACTGTAAGCACACTGAGCCCCGCAGCAATAGGGCCCGGGCATTACAGGCCTGAGGAGTTAATCCGACAGCCCACATGAGCGTCTTTGATGTGAGATTTGCCGTGAATGTCTTCGGGGGAGAGAATTCAGTCGGTGTGATACCTAATAAGGAGCGCGTGTACGGGGCGGGCGTGATTCACCGCCTCGTGGTGAATAACGGCCGACAGCCTGTTGGGATTCCAAGAGATTTCCCCCTTTTGTTATTTCCACTGTAGTCCCCGCGCCGCTGTGTGCCGCGCGCGGCTTCATTCACGCGGGGGGCTAACCTGAAACATGACGGGGGTAACAATGCTCACGCAACAAGGGCCCCCCCCCCCCCCCCCACAGCGACTCCCGATACGGCGGAGCCAAGCCTCTGGAGCAACAACCCATGTGGAGTTTGATCCTACACACTTCGACAATGGCCACAGCCACAGAGAGCCAGCATGACAGCCATCAGTCATTCTGATGCGCGGTGCCCACAGCGGGACCCGCAGTGTGGCCGCTATAGATGTGGAGCACCTTGACTCTCACAGAGAGAGAGCCACTAACAGGCTCACAGGCACCCTGCCACGCGGCAGGAGATGTGGGGGCGGTAATGCACACACACACACACACACACACACACACACACACACACACACACACACACACACACACACACACACACACACACACACACACACACACACACACACACACACACACACACACACACACACACACACACACGTATGCACGCAGGCCGGCACACATTGCACACAAACACACAGGCACCACATGCGCACACTCACACCTTTGCGTGCCACACATTCACACCTACACATCTACCTGTTTGATACAACAATTCCAGGGAATATACACCAGCCAAGAATGAGGAACACAGACACACACATACATACAGACATACACAAAAAAGCCACATATCAAAAGAAAGAAAGCTCAGTAAATGCCAAAAGAAGAGATCTGGAGAGAGGAGAAGACCAATCAGAGCGCAGCTTGTGTTTCCCATCGGCGGCTGATGAGTACACCCGGAAGAGCAAGACGGGGGAGCAGCGGACTACAGCGGAGCAGGGAGGAGGAGGCGCAGATGAGGCGCAGAACAGTGGGCGGATCCTCCTGACCGCCGCTCCCCTCATCCAAAACACCTACACTGCGATGCCGAGGACGCCTCCTCCACCTCCTCCTCCTCCTTCTCCTTCTCCTTGGCCCGGCCGTGGAGGCCTGCGGGTGCGAGGTGAGGCAGGGGGAGGGAGGCCGGGCGCTGGGTGTGGGGCGCCGGGCCGGTGGGGCTGGCGCGCTGTGGTTTTGGGCGGGGCCGGCCCGTAGGCAGCGCCTGGGAGGAGAGACAGCGGGCGCCGCGGCCCCCTGGGTTTAATGCGGGGAGCGTGAGAACCGGTGTGCACGGCAAGCGCAGGAGAAAGACACGTGACGCACAGCGACGAGCATTCCCACCGGTGTGCACGCACGTGTCTGCAAGATTAGAGGCGACCCGCACCATACATGTAGTGCTACAAAATACACAATTAGACATAGTGACACAGTTTCAATGACATTGTCCTCACATAGGGAAGTAACACATGATTCAGTCAATAGACGCACTCACACACAAACACACACAGCGGTGTCAAGGCGCGCGATACCACATGCCCGGTTGGGGGTTAGGCGTTGAGTGCCTTGCTCAAGGAGACACAAACCAACGCCCGTGCGCGGTTGCCAGGCAACGTGCGCGTCACCCCGCCGAGCTTCTGTTCGGAAAGTGGATGTGAAGTGCTTGAGATGCAGGGGGGGGGGGAGAGAATCAAAAAACCTGTAGACAGTGTGTCAGTGCCTCGTGATGTGTCAGGGCGCTGCGCCTCAGTCAGCGATAGCGTGTGCGTTTGTTCTTATCTCTGCCGTCTGATATCAGGAGGCGGGGAGGAGAGCCCAGCCCCCGTTGCCTGCATCATCCATACACGACCTTGGCTGTTGCGTCAGCTCAAAGCCGCACTGTCAGGTACGTACACAAAACACACACACACTCACTCACTCACTCACTCACTCACACACACACACACACACACACACACACACACACACACACACACACACACACACACACACACACACACACACACACACACACACACACACACACACACACACACACACACACACACACACACACAAGAGACACTCAACGACACAAGGATGTTGTGCCATCTGTACATTCAGACATCTGTAAAACAGATAATGCCTCTGGTATCTTTACTATGGTTTTAATCAATATTGGATCCGGCAGAGCTGTCCAAAAAAGGTAAAAACCCCTTCTCACAATCTTGTTGAACAGTATTTGGTCCTGAAGGGAACGACATTGTTATCCAATATGTTGTATTGAGTTTGCCACCTCCCGAGCTAAGTCTGTTACTTGCACATCTCAAATTGTGCGCGAGCAGACGAGTCGACAGCCTTGTTGCGAATCTCACTCACGCCTCCTGCGCCAGCAAAAGAAATAAATAAAGTGTGACTTTGCACGTATGCAGATTATGCAGACGTCTGGGCTCAGACACATGACAGTCCAGACAGCTGGTTTTCAGCAGTGTCAGGAGAGAGGCCGGAGGGAGCCCTTCGCAAGCCCTCTGCTGACTGCACTGGCCTGTCCACCTCTCATCCATTCATCTTGAAACTGCTTCTCTGTGTCTTTTCTGATCTTTTTCTGATCCTGGCACTCTGCAAGCCTGTGACTCCCCCCCCATCGCATCCCATCACACTTTCACTCTCACTCTCTGAATGTCTCTCTCTCTCTCTCTCTCTCTGTCTGTATCCCTCTTTCTCTCTCGCACTGAATGTCACACAGCAGAAGCAGCAGCATTTCTCACTGCATGTTTATGTTCTGTGAAAGGGAAAGATTTTGACGTCAATAGGTGGTTGGTGGTGTTTCGCAATGTCAACATGATTTGCCTTTGACGGGTTCATGTGGAACAATCGGCCAAAACTTCCAGGGAAGAGAGCGCTATTGTACTATTGATGGTCATCGATAAGCCGCCACACCTGTGAGGACCATTGTCATTGTGTAAAGTCGCCTGTACCCCGTCCCTAGCTCTGCGGCGTATGGATATGTAAGCCATGGAAGCATATTTACCAACGGCGCTGTGTCTGTGGTTCTGCGGTGCGTCCATCCTCAGCTCCACCGCGAGCCCTGCTCTCCACCTTTGCTGGACCTCGACAGGCTGTCCGCCTCGCTGTCGCCGGCCCGCACAGGCTCCTCCGCCCGGCTGCTGGCTGCGCTGGGGCGGATGGTGGCGGTGGTGGTGGTGGCGGCGGTGGCGGCGGCGGCGGCGGCGGGCTGAACACGGGCTGAACGCGGGCCTGCGTGGCTGCCGGCGTGTGGCTGGCGACGCTGGCGGCGCTGGTGGAGCTGGCGGTGCTGGTGGAGCTGGCGGTGGTGGTGGAGCTGGCGTGGTGCCGAGGGACCCGTGGAGGGAAACGTTGGACACGTCCATGTCGGTGTCGGACTCGGCGTCCAGGCTCTGGCTGCACGCGGACGAGGAGCTGGAGTCCTGGGCGGTCAGGCTCCCCCCGGTGGTGGTGCTGGGGGCCGGGGAGCTGGGGGCCGAGGTGGAAACGCAGCTGGAGGTCAGGCTGGGCCGTGGGGCGTGGGGGCCGGGGGCGGCGCCGCGGCGGAGGGGGCCGCCGGCGGGGTGAACCTGGTGCGGGCGGTCGGGGTGGGCACCGGGGTGCTGTCCTGGGTGGGCGTGGCCGAGGCGGACGTGTCGTCCTCCAGGGAGGGCGTGGCCGAGCTCTCTGTAGGGGGGCGCGGCCGGAGCTTTTCGTTTCCTCAGCTGGCTGTCGGAGCCAGGGCCCATCTAATGAGAGAGAGAGAGAGAGAGAGAGAGAGAGAGAGAGAGAGAGAGAGAGAGAGAGAGAGAGACAGAGAGACAGAGAGACAGAGAGAGAGAGAGAGAGAGAGAGAGAGAGAAAGAGAGAGAGAGAGAGAGAGAGAGAGTTTAATTCACCTGAAATCCCAAAGTGTGTGTGTGAACAAGAGAAAGTATGTGTGTGTGTGTGTGTGTGTGTGTGTGTGTGTGTGTGTGTGTGTGTGTTGTGTGTGTGTGTGTGTGTGTGTCTGTGTGTGTGTGTGTGTGTGTGTGTGTGTGTGTGTGTATGTGTGGCCTCACCATAAATCAACCTGTAAATGCCAGGGCTGAGGCAGAGTGCAGCACTACTGACTAATTAAGTTGAGTGGTGCTCTGGCAGCAGTCTTGATTCTTCAAACCCTGCAGCGGTGCCAACGCTCCCTGCAAATCAGCCCACGAGAGCAGCTCCCAGAAACAGGGCAGAAACGACGAGCGCGGCGGATTTGTCATACATCCAACCCTGCCGTCAATATTTCACGGTGGCATCTTTTATCAGTGCGGAGACAACATCATTAAATCAAAGTCAAAAGCGCTTGGCAGGGCTGCACCCAGCAAAGTGGGTGTATATTCTGAGGAATCACAATGTGGGCTGGTGCTGCAAAACAACGCGACATCTAGATGATGACGAATAGTCGGCCTAGTATGTTGATTCATTTGCGCATCCTATGGATTTTTCTTTTTCCTAGTATGTTGATTCATTTGCGCATCCTATGGATTTTTCTTTTTTTTTTTTTTTTTTATCCGCCCGGGTCCCTTTCAAGGTATTTGTCAGATCTATTTATAAAGGGCCTCACCGTGAATACAATGAGGAGGATAAATGACAGCTGGGGTACGACTGGGAAAAGACACAAACGCGTGTGGGCTCCAGAGTGTGAGCTGTTTTAAGGAGAAACCCTGTTTTCCTATCGGGGCTGATGCCAGCCACATTGAGTGAGAAGGGGCTAACAGGCTGCAATGTCAGCCTTTTGGGGCAGGAGCTTCCCATCAGTGAAGATCCTCTAACTTGTGTCTGACAAACATGGTCCCAGGATCCCTACAGAGAACTACAACCTCTTCCACTGCCTTTCAAGTGGCGGCCGGTTTGTTACTGTGTCTCACCGAGTCTCACTCAAGGAGCACTCTCGCTCTGACATCTCTCCGTTTAGAGTTTCGTGGGTGCAGGTAGACAACGGTGGAGACCCGAGTGAGTGAACAATCAGAGCAAAAACAAGCGCTTTGAAGGGATCGTACATTGACGGCTGCTATCGCCCCAAAGGATTCCATCGCAGCCCAAACTGTGGACCACGTTAAAACCTTAG
Organism: Urophycis tenuis; assembly: GCA_036785325.1. Classification (NCBI taxonomy): domain Eukaryota; kingdom Metazoa; phylum Chordata; class Actinopteri; order Gadiformes; family Phycidae; genus Urophycis; species Urophycis tenuis. The sequence goes on along the minus strand of JAXIVH010000002.1, from coordinate 2,742,703 downwards.
AGCCAAAACGAGTTGTCATTGAAGGAGTGCTAGCAACACAGAGCGAGAGATAAGAGAAACACTATTGCTTTTATTTAAGTGCTCCCCCCCCCATCTCCTGCCCCCATGTGTCAGACCATCTCGTCTCTTAGCCAGGGAAGTAGGTTAGCTCACGTGAACCTGTTGAACCCGGTTTGCTTGGCATGCCATGGAAATCTAATGGCCCCCCTACTGATGCCTCCCCCCCACCAATCCCCCACAGCCACTCCCCTCTCCCCCATTCATACATACATGAATACAGACATACCAGTGGATGTGGGCCAAAGTTGAAGCTGAAATGGATGACTGACTCAGTACTAAGATGGATGTCTGTGTGTGCGTGCACCCGTGCGTGTGCGTGTGTTTGTGTGTGTGTGTGCATGCGTGCATGCATGCGTGTGTGCGTGCGAGTGAGTATGTGTGTGTGTGTGTGTGTGTGTGTGTGTGTGTGTTCCCTACAGAGTGAAACATAAGACTGCAGAAAACCTTTCTTTGAAAGGAGGAGAGATGGGGTCCACACACTCACACGCACACACACACGCACACACAAACAAACTCATAAACACACTCAAAACACACACAGACATACACACACACACACGGCACACTTTTAAAGAAGAGTACATCTCATTACTCACGCTGATTACGGTGTGTGTGTGTGTGTGTCTGTGTGTGTGTGTGGGGTGGGGGGGGGGGGGGGCGGGATAGCAGGGTTAAGTGTGCATTGCTCTCATGGGCTCTTAGTGGCGCCAGCACTGGGAACACAGTGTGCTTAAGATGGCCCAATACCAATACCATGTTACACTCCACGCGAGGCTGCAGGCCACCCTGATGCTCTGTCAGGCCGGGGGCATTGCTCTGTAGTTCCCTCGGGGGGCCTCGCGCCACACCGCTTACACTGACGGGGTCGCGGAGCCACGCCAAAACATGCTGCTACTTATCTTCAGCGCCAGCGCAACTCAAAGAAAAACTAACCAAACAGACATAACTTTAGCCTATCATGTCAAAGTCACCCTTTGTCAAAGTCAGCCCGCCTCAGGACAGTGTGCTCAAGAGTGATCACTTCGCGCCACTCACAATAAATGACATCATGTGTTGTCATAACAAGAACGCCACCGTGTGCCGTTCAGAGAGGGCCACGGCATTAGCATGTGGGAGAATGGGGAATAATAGGCTCAGCCCATGTGGAAAGCCCATGCAAGCCCATGTATGCGGGGGCGGTTCAGCATGTCCACTAAATGTTCCAGTGTGTGGGTTGAGATGGCTGGGGGGGCCCCTCCGACATGGGAGCACGTTGATCAGATAGGGCCGGCCATGCGGCCCCGCCCCCCCCCCCTCCACTCTGGCGCTGTGACCCCTCGGCGACTGTTTTCAAGGGCTCTCCATGGGTGAAGGAGCTTCAGAGCGAGGCGACTTCACAGCGCTAATGTGGAATGTGAGATGCAGTACGTGTGTATGTCGTGTGTGTGTGAGTGTGCCGCATTTGCATAATGTGTGATGTGTGTCCGCGTGCATATCCTGGATGTATGAGTGTGTGTGTGTGTGTGTGTGTGTGTGTGTGGATGTGTGTGTGTGCGTGTGTGTTGACTTTAATAAAGTATTTCTATTTATTCTATTTCTCTCAGCCGCTCAACAGTGTGAGACTGACAGGGTCAACCCAACGAACAGAAGGACGGATGACATTGAGACACACTCTCTCTGAGTGTGTGTGTGTGAGCGTGTGTGTGTGTTTTCTGTGTAAAGTGTGCACACGTGCGCTCCCACATGCCTCTGAGGCTAAATAAGGACAACGCTGGAGGCAGTCGCGCCGCGCCCGGACCCAGTTCCTGTGTCCCACTAACCCAGTCTTGGGAGGATCCCCCGTGTTTCCATCGCCATTTGTTTGCCTGCATTCACTGCGATGCAAAGCGGACGTCAGCAAGTTCCCCCTTCCCTGTCGTTATGATCCTGTGCGGTACGCAATGTGTATCGACTGATAACAAGGATTCAACTGAGCCAGCGTTACGCACACTTTGGTTACCTCGATCTTTGACCCGGGAGACATCGAAGTCCAGCAAAAAGCCTGTTCAACAACAAACTTAAATTCTAGTTTAAAAATAAACGGGGTTAAATCCAAGCCAAACGTAGATCAACTTGAATCCCCATGACTTACAGTGGCAATCTCAAAGTTCCCCAGAACATTCCTGACAGTCTCTGTCTATCATGGAATGAGGTGACACAATGGAGATTGAGCCTACGGCCAACTGACAGAAGCCCTGGCATTTGCAGTATCATGAATGTTAGGAACTGGGTGGCGACCTTCCTGCCATGCATTCAAAACACTTTTTCATCAGCCTGCAGTGGCTGGTCCACCAGAGAGGGTATGGCAGAGCTAGCACGACAGACTCACTGTTCACTTCACTGTGTGTGTGTGTGTGTGTGTGTGTGTGTGTGTGTGTGTGTGTGTGTGGTGTGTGGAGCTGTGCACTGTTATTTTCTGCCATAGGTGACGCCAAACAGAACAAAACAGAGATCGATTACCACATTCACATTGACAAAACATTTGGCGCACATTTTTATTGATTGCTTACCCATGCACCAAATCTTCAATTTAGATATTCTACCACATCCTGCCTGCAGAAGCTAGCTTCAATTTTCCTTTCTTCCTAGTTTCATTTCTTAGAATTAAAAGAGAGAAAGAAAAACATTCCACTGGCAAATCAATCACGTAAAAGCACATTGCACCTAAGCCTTGAAAACACGTTTTTGTTTTGTTTTTTCGCAGAAAGACATTGCTGGGAAGCAGCATGCGGGGTAATCACAACAGCCAGCATGTATGGTAACTGAAACTTGTACCCGAGACTGTTGTTCTGAGTATTGTGTTATGGTATGTTGGGGCCTGTTTTATTATCAGCTAGTGCTGAGAAGTGTTGCCTGTTTTTCAACATGTAACATGGCACGCCTGCACAGAATGTATCAAGGCTCACATAAAACTGATCCAAATGTTTCATTGTTGACATGATTTATCATGTCACCGTGCACTAATCGGTTTTATGACTAATATGATGTCATGGTGTCATTTCTCATTAATCATTAGTTCACAAAACGTATTCCACCCCAAAGATCTAAAAAATCTAACCACCAGACATATTAGCATGATTTCATAATACAAAAACTGTTCATTCAAACTGCAGAGGACATGGACTCATCAAAGACATTTATTTTGCTTTCACCAGGCGACGCGTTTCTTTTCCGAACCGGCGGCTGAAGTGAAGGCGTTCCCGTCCATCCGGAGGACGGCTGACCTTCGGCGGTCCGACGGCCCCCCCCCGGACCGGAGGCGCGTGCGCGGGAGAGAGAGCCGGCGGCTGCCTGGACCAGTGGCACGGCCTTATCAAACGAAGGCCTCTCCACAGAGCACTTTACTGGGAGTCCGGGCCCAGGTTGGGTTTCGAGGAAAGGGCTCGTGTGTTTGTTTTGGCAGACGGAGGCCTCCTCCTGTCTGTGTTCCAGGCTGATTCAGAACACTGTGTTTTGTTCTCAGCGAGGTGCAGGAGGAGGAGGTGGAGGAGGAGGTGGGCTGGAGCACCGTGAACAGTCCCATCACTGGGGAGCGGCCGTCATCTGTGACCACTCTGTGCTGTGCCCCTTCACTCCTCACCTTCCTATTTGCTCCGGCTTCCCTCTGCTGGCTCCCACGGCCCCCCCGTCCTGTCTGTTGCGTCATGTGCTGAACACAGACAGCGCTGTTGATGACGACAACATGCTGGCCGGTTGTCACCTTTTTTAACTCGCTCTGAGACTGATCCGTTGTGTGTGTGTGTGTGTGTGGGGGGGGGGAGTGGCTCTTCAAACCGACATCCAGAGCGATCTCCAGTCAACGCGTGCAATGGAAAATCGTGTGAGGGCATCTGCTGACCGTTTGGCTGACGGTGAATACTGTGCGGACCTCCCTGGCTTCCCGACCACGCACCATTTGGCAATCGGAATGGCGATCAGGACGTCCCCGTGCCGAGAGCCTGCAGCTCAAGTCACGACTTGTCCTAGACGCCCAAGAAACGGCCATAAAGGGAAGTGTTTGGTGTGCTCTAGGACCCAGCGGCGACGCGGTGTGCGTTCCCTGCCAGAGTGGTGCATTGAAGCAGATGAAATAGGGCTTCTTCTGAAGGTAATCACGGCAGTGATGATGGCTTACGACAGGTCCTCCCTTGCCGTCAACGAGATTCTATATTGAATATATATTGCTGTGCGGCAGGACGGGAGGACTGTGTCCCACACGCAGGGCACGCAGGGGGGCTCTGGTGATGCAAGCCGTCATGACAACACCGACTATTTTGCGGGAACAGGAATCTGTCGAGTGGCAGTTATCCATTTATCATGGCTTCAGTGTAAAATGGGGGGAAACGTTCCAAAGAGCAACGGGCGAACGCAAACAACTGAGCGTGCACCACAGCCCACTGCAGCGCGGCACTTCTGCCGCCGTCTCCGCGCTGAATGGTTGGCGCCCTTCAACTTTTTCAATATAAAAGTTCTATAAACTGATGAAGATGTTTCTGTGCTGCTCATTTGTGGGGGAATCCAGCTGGGAGAGTCATGAAATATTCAGCTCCCCACCCCCCCTCACGCTTCACTTGTTGTCAGATAACTGACTTCCCCCCCCCCCCCCCCTTCTCCTTCCTAGCTTAATATCTTTTATACATCACCCTCTCTGGGGTTCATTCGCTTTCTCATTTTTTTATCTGACTTTTATTCCACGCGTTCTTTTCATGGGGCGGGGGGGGGGGGGGGGCGGTATCCAGGCCTTTGTTCCTGCTCTTCCTCCTGCAGCACTTGGCCCTGAGTTACTCACCTTCTAGTGTTTGGCGAGGATGCGCGCAAGTATCAAAAACACATAGTTATTTCTTTATGGAAACCTTTCCATCAATAAAATATGAACCGAGAGAAGTACGTGGGCGGAGAAAATACCTCTGGAATCCCTGAGTTGACGCTGACGTCTCGTCTGCGGGATTTACAGCGTCTTCGATTTCTGGTCGAATTACAGCACGTTAAACACACGCAAACGCACTGAAAATGAACATGTGCTGCACACATAATACATTAATTTGATCGGATTTGAAGGAATCATCTGATCCTGCGTGCGTCTGACGTGACAGCGCGGCTATGACTCCCACGGACGCCAAATCCAAGATCCACATATCTGGTGGTTCACAGAGCTCCCAGAGGCTCCAGCACTTAACACCGACACTCAGATACACTCCCAACACAACGCAAGCATCAAGCTCTCAGCCCCCCCCCCCCCCCCCCCGCCGGCCCACAAACCAATCTCCGTCACCCTTCTCCGTGAGTGCTCCGAATGGCAGTGGTCCTGCTACTAAGCCTGCTGTGCAAGCCTTCATTAAAGGATCACAGGTTTAGCAGGAGGGAGTTGTGGAGATACGTCACCCCGAGCCACCCCTCCACATCCCTCCTCTTTGTCCCAGAGTGAACCGGCTCCTCTGGCCACGCCGTCCCAGGAGGTGCCGAGGGCATGCCAGCGGATTATCACACGCCCATCTAACTCTGGGGGAATATGACCCTTTCGATTATACATAGTTAATGTTACCTTCATTTCTGCCCGGCCCTTTTCAATCCGCTCCCTTGCCTCTCTCTCTCTCTCTCTCTCTCTCTCTCTCTCTCTCTCTCTCTATCTCTCTCTCTCTCTCTCTCTCTCTCTCTCTCTCTCTCTCTCTCTCTCTCTCTCTCTCTCTCTCTCTCTCTCTCTCTCTCTCTCTCTCTCTCTCTCTCTCTCTCTCTCACAACCAGCTGTCCCCTTCTCATTCTGCACGTCTTCTGCCTTGTGTGTCTGTCATGCCCTCCTCTAACCATACGGCAGTCATCTCTCTCTCTCTCTCTCACACACACACACACACACACACACACACACACACACAGAGTCCATGTTCTATGACGGCGCAGTGGACTGGAAAGATCAGAGTTTCGCTGCACTAGGTTTCGCACAGCGTGGAAACCTGGTTTTCCTCCCAAACCACAATAACAGATTACTGATCCTTTCAAAAAGAGAGCAGAAAAAAAAGTATTTGTTTCTCTGAACTAGATGTTTCCCAAACATAATTAACTCTGGGGCATTCCTAACGAGGACAGACCAAGATTAGATTTCTTTTTTCTTTTGGTAGCAAATTGAATTAAAACAAAACCACCGAAATCCATAATCAGGCTCCAATCTTTGGTGCTTTCATTGAACTTTTCACTCCCATTAAATATGTATTTTTCCCCCCGTGGGAATCAATCTAGTGTCATTCAGAAAAAGACTGCGCTGTATCATCAATGTGCTTGTGTCTCGATGAGAGGCTCCCCGCGGCGGGGCGGGGCTCGCGGTCTGCGTTTCCATAGAAACCTCAAGTTGATGACTCAGGTGGCGACACGCCTTTGAAGTAGCGTGTGACTTTATTCAGCGTGCGATCACAGTAAGAAGCCTAATCCATCTGTCCGCATTTGATCAAAACGTTGCCTCTCTGAATCAGGCTCAGGGTGCATGGGAGTCTTCAGGAATGCCGTGTGGCTGTCGTCGCGACGCTGCGCCACATGATGTACACTGTCGTGCAACACTTCGTACAGCGGCTGCATCTCACTGTGGAGCCGGGGAAACCAAACCCAGAGTAGAAGCCTCTTTCTCGTCTGAAAGACACGCACACAGGCACGCACGCATGCATGCATGCACACATGCACGCACGCATGCGCACGCGAAGCACACCGACATCTCTGTGCAAAGCGTCATTACAGCAATCTCATCAGTCTCACGATTTTCCCATAATGTTGTCAGTGCACATTAGCGCTGTCTAAGTCTCCCACAAACGCTCGACTACAGTCAGCTCTACAGTGGCAGGGGGGGGGCGGCGTGGGGGGGGCACGCGGGGAGCCAGGGCAGTGTCGTAATGAGCCCAGTCACCGTGAGAGGCTGTCCTCAGACAACCCGCGCGCCGCCCGCCTAATCTTCCCTTCACACTCCAGAAGCATTAGGTCGCGCGGGGAGCAGCGGCCGCTCTGATGTGGGGGGGGCCCCACAGGGCCGGGTGGCTTGGTGTCCCAGTTCTTTCTCCCCGTGTGTGTGGGTACCCTGTGTATGTGCGGGTGGATGCATTGTGTGTGTGTGTGTGTGTGTGTGTATGTGTGTGTGGATGCATTGTGTGTGTGGGTGTTTGTCTGTGTGTGTACATTGTGTGTCTGTGCATACACTGTATGTGTGTGTGTGGGTCTGTGTGTGTGTACATTGTGTGTCCGTCCACACTGTGTGTGTGTGTGTGTGTGTGTGTCTGTGTGTGTAAATTGTGTGTCTGTGCACACACTGTGTGTGTGTGTGTGTGTGTGTGTGTGTGTGTGTGTGTGTGGATGTGTGTCTGTGTGTGTACATTATGTGTGTGTGTGTGTGTGTGTGTGTGTACATTGTGTGTGGTGTGTGTGTGTGTGTGTGTGCGTGCCCGTTTAGCCCAGTGAAACTAATTGCTAGAGATATCGTAGCGCAGTGTACACTGTTCCATACTTTATGAAATCCCAAGAACATGCAAAATGCAAACGCAGATGTCTTTTCATAGCGCAGCAACATGAATTATGCATTTTTAGCCAGGCCCTTCAGTTGTTTTGTTGCCGTACTCTCACCTTTGGTGTCCTGCATGGCACCATATCAATGTAATTTCTTAACGATGGATTATCATCCTCATCGTGAATATTGCATCTTATTCCAACACACACTGTACACAGCCGTGGGACTCTACTGTCAGGTCCCTTTTCGCCGGCTGCAGGCTTAGGACGTGAGGCCAGCAGGAAACTTAACCTTTGCCCCGCGGCGTGGCTAATCCCCCGCGTGTCACGCCTGTAAATCTCCTGCACCGCGGGAGCCGGCGGACAGCGGCGAGGAGCGCCCCGCGTCACGGCCTGACGCGGAGCTCGCCGCGCGGCCCGAGGGCTCCGGGAGGGCGGCGGGGCCTTCTGGTGCACAGGGGGGGGGGGGGGGGGCCGCTGCAGCCCTGTGAGCGCTGCTGTCACGGAGTCTGCAGCTTCAGAACTGCACCGGGGGTTTAATCTGAGCTCCACCGGTCTCCACAGTGTTATGGGGCTGTCTTCTGTCTGGGGGATACCGTACAGGGGGAAAACCCGTCTCGAAAGGGGGATTTTACTGGTTGTGGTCCCGCAGTGGCCAGTCCTGCACGGTGTTGACTTGAAACCTTTTGCAGACACTTTTTCTAAGAACGCTGGTGCCTGGACAGGATGTCTTAGCTTGTCTCCCCACCAGGAAGAGTTTACTAGCCCTGGCCAAGTTTATGTTAACTCCGCCCCCCCCCCCCCCCCCCCCCGCCCCACATGCGTGAGTGAGAGTGAGCTCTCGGGGCAGCAGCTGAGAGAAAGACAGTGATAGAAAGAGAGCAGAGAGAAGGAGAGAGAGATAGAGCGAGAGACTAAGAAGACTATTATTAGGGAAGCCATCCTGTCCTCAGATGAACCTCTGCACCGACACAGCTTTGAGTGTCCTGCTGACTGGAGCGCAGCTATTTTTAACAACTGTGCACACCACTGTCTTGTGGCGCATAGCAACAGCATGACTGGAATATGATCAGAACAATATCCATAATCATAATAATAAAAATAATAATAATAACAACGATGGAGAAGAATTACAAAAACAATCCCGCTGGCTCCCGGGACACAGAAGCAGGGTTTGAGTCCAACACGGTTTGAATAAACACATTACGAGATCGCTGGCAACTTGCTGCGACAGTTTCACGCCACTAACACAAAGGGCTGACAGTGATTTCCAAATGTCACCATGACAAAATGATACCAAATCTCAGGGGGGGGGGGCTCAGATAATCTGACACCAAGGGTATGACGACAGTCCCGCAATCAACGATCCAACGCAGCGATTCCCCCCGGCGATAACACCGGCATCTGTTTGCTCCCCCTCCGCCAACCTGGCGCTATCTTCAGAGGCGGGGAGAGAAGAAGGGGGAGGGGCTCTTCTTCTTCTTCTCGTTTTTCAAAACAACATTTCCCAGAATGCCAAGGGGGAGGCATGAAGAGACCGTGTCTAGGGAGCGGCTGCTCTGGCGTAGACGATACAGGTCGTCCTGACCCGGGCGGTGTTGAACGATACCGGTCGTCCTGACCCGGGCGGTGTTGAATGATACAGGTCGTCCTGACCCGGGCGGTGTTGAATGATACAGGTCGTCCTGACCCGGGCGGTGTTGAGTGATACAGGTCGTCCTGACCCGGGCGGTGTTGAACGATACAGGTGGTCCTGACCCGGGCGGTGTTGAGTGTCAGCCTCAGAACATGGGAGGGGAAAACAGACGGCGTGCAGCGGTCCGATGCCTCCGGTTAACCCCGAAAGACCTTCCTACGCTGCGCCGCTCCAGGGCTCTAGTCAAGACCACCTTTGTTGAGTCCAAGACAAGCCCAAGACCGAGTGCAAAGAGGTTCGAGTCCAAGACAAGACCGAGTCCGAGTCAAGACCGAGTCCAAAAATATTCGAGTCCGAGTCAAGACCGAGTCCAGGACAGAAAAAACAAATCTTATTTTATTATGGCAGAATGGGCAGACATCTTTGTTTGTCAGTGTGTGTGAATCAATGAAAATGAAAGACAATAACGGTACGTTAGCAGGGCACACAGATGCAGGGCGCGTAAAGATAAACTAGTGTGTGATTGGCTATCAAGTGGCCAGTGTTCTAAACATAATAAAGACACCTAGGGCCTCATTTACTAACAGAATTGCGTCCATTTCTAGCGTAATTTGCGGGTAAAATAGGCGCAAAAACATGGAACCGTATTTACTAACGTGGCGCAACGGGGTAAATGCGCAAATAGCCTGCCTCTGAAGAAGGCTAGTTGCGCATCCCGCCTCATATATATGCATAAATGGGAGTGTATCAGGGGAAGTGGGAGTGAATCGCAAAGAGCTGGGAGGTAACGCGTTAAGTGCGCCTTATTATGTATTGCGTGGTATTTACTAAGATTGCCTGAGAAGTGCGCGACTCGAATTGGAGCGCAAATCTACGCCTCATAAAAGCAGGCGTAAACCAGGAAGCGGGTCTTGCTTGAGCCTGTAAACAAGGACATGGCAGCTGTTGTAAGAGCAAGAAGAAGACACCGACAAAGGCACCGCGCCGCTCCAGCCGCCAAATAGATCAGTTTAGCCAATCACAACTGGGGTATCTTTGTCATCGTCACCATGGACACTGTACGTGATGAAGGACACAGCCCTCTTAAAAAAGCACTCGCAGGCACCTTTTATCTTATATTATGAAGGCTACTTCTCAATTACCAATTAGAGGCTTGATTCTTTGTGAATGTCATCATGTCTCCGTTTTTTGTGCAACCAAACTCACAAATGGTGTGTGTGTGTGTGTGTGTGTGTGTGTGTGTGTGCGTGCGCATGAATGAATGATTGTGTGTGTGTGCATGCATGAGTGAGAGAGAGTGTGTGTGTGTGTGTGAGCATGTGTGTGTGTGTGTGTGTGTGTGTGTGTGTGTGTGTGTGTGTGTGTGTGTGTGTGTGTGTGTGTGTATGTGTGTGTGTGCGTGTGTGTGTGTGTGTCACAGCCTTTTTTTGGACCTTTCATGTGCATATGCATCTGCATTCACAGCAGGGCCAAAACAAATGTTCATGTGTTTTTTGGGAGGCGTCCCCCTCCTCCTACCTGGTAGCCGTCCACGCTGCAGGGTCCCGGGGAGGGCGTGGCAGTAGTGGACGGAGGGGCCGGGGCCTTCTTCTTCCTGGCGTCGCTCTTGGGGGACATCCTGGAGAGGTTCATGGCGGACTGGGACTGGCCCAGAGTGCTGGGCCGGGCTCCAGAGGCGACGGACGCCGTGGACAAACCCTGGGGAGATGAACACACAGACGCTGCGGTAACATGACCCCATTACGTTTCTCATCATTACCTTTAAAAAAACAATGCCTCAATTTGAGGCTGCAACGTTAACGATAAATGACTAAAAACTACTCGGTTGAAATGGATCGAATGATCTGAATCCAATAGTTTTTTTTGGGGGGGTCGACTCAACTAATGGTCCCAGCGCTACCTCGAATGGGCTCAAGACCCAAGGTTTGATTCCAATAAAAGGGTATGTTGACGTTACATTAACGATCTTCCCAATCTTTATGGGAAATCATGGCTCCGAAGGGACATTTCCGAAATACCGAAGACAGAAAAGGAGAAAAAATTTCGGTACGAAGTGTTACTGAAAGTCTGAACTCTCTACCAGAGGCTCAGCGAGGTTACGGTTGAGGGAGAATCCATTTGGCAAGAATTAGGGGTGGACTCCAAATTACACAACCTCAACCTCGCTCTCACCCCGCGCTCGGTGGCACAGTCTAAGGGGAGAACCGTGCTTTATAAAGCAGATTAATTGATGCGTTCAGACAACGTCTGGACCCGGCATTAAACCAAGGCAAAGGAAAGACAGAGAAGAAAGAGAAGACGAAAGAAAGAAAGGAGAGAGAAGAGGAAGGAAAGAAAGAAAGAAAGAAAGAAAGAAAGAAAGAAAGAAAGAAAGAAAGAAAGAAAGAAAGAAAGAAAGAAAGAAAGAAAGAAAGAAAGAAAGAAAGAAAGAAAGAAAGAAAGAAAGAAAGAAAGAAAGAAAGAAAGAAAGAAAGAAAGAAAGAAAGAAAGAAAGAAAGAAAGAAAAAAGAAAGAAAAAAAGAAAGAAAGAAAGAAGGAGAAGAATAGCAAACGAGGGAACATAGAGTTCAGGTCATTAGAAGTAATTGGACGTGGGGTTGAGACCCCTGGGTGGGGGGGGCTTGGGTTTCTGGTGGCTGAGCTCCCGGTGGATTAATATCAAGAGGGGCGGGACTTGTTGAGGGGGGGGGGGGGGGCAATCTTGATTCGACTTTGATATTGTCTTTGCTTTGTAATGCGGCAGCGGTCCGCGCCACGATAATCACTGCTGTTGCTCTCGTTGTTACTAGTATCGGGAAAGGAACAAACGTTGAGTCACGCACCGCTCGTCCACCGAGCACTAGAAGAACGGCCGCCCGCTGTGTCGCATCGAGCAGCGCACAGCCGGCGAAAAGGCCTTATTTCTCCCATGTGTTGGGACAGGAGGCTCATGGGCAAAGACTGTTCACCACCCCCAGCCAAGAAAATAACAACACAAACCCATCCACTTGACTGAGTCTCAACAGAATCCACCACAAGCTGACTTTAGATGTGTTGGAACGCAGTGTGGCGGGTTTTGTGTAGGCCAAGAGCAACGTGGCAGCCTGAGTCAGTGCGTTGGAAGGATGGCTAAAGCTAACATGTAGGGGGTGGGGGTGAGGGTGGTGTTGGTGGGGGGGGTGGTGGTGGTGGTGGTGGGGGGGGCACACATCTAAACGCTGAGTCACAGAAGGGCCCTTCTCCAGGGGCAAACTGCCTTAAGCTGGTAACCAAATGTGTGTCTGTGTGTCTGTGTGTGTGTTTACAGTTTGTTTGAGTGCGTGTTTGTTTGCGTGTGTGCGCCTTGGGGCATTTGTGCATGCATGTGTATGTGTCTGTGTGTGTGCATGTGTCTGCGTGTGTGTGTCTGCATGTGTGTGTGTGTGTGCGTGCATGCGTGTGTGAGTGCACACAAAGTTCTAGGTCTGAAGCCAACCCCCTCCTGATGAACTTTTCACACTGCACAGTGCTCATGTGTTTCACTCTCTCGCGAGAGAAGTTAGCCAAGGGCAGACCACTGGCCATGTTCTCTCTCTCCCTCTCTCTCTCTCTCTCTCTCTCTCTCTCTCTCTCTCTCTCTCTCTCTCTCTCTCCCTCTCGCTCTCCATGTCTCTTTCTGTGTCTCCCTCTGTCTCTGTATGAAGTGAAAGAAAGTGAGAAACGCCCTGTTCTCTCTCGCATCTGAGCACGTCTGCAGTCAGGCTTTAGATTGGGAATCTAAAGCCTTTAGCTTACGGATCTGAGGTCTGACTCTGAGAGGCGGGATGAAGGGAGTGAATGATCCAGTGAGAAAGGTGAACCTGGAAATGTTGAGTGCACCAAAAGTTTTGAGATAGAAATATATAGTACGGGTCCCCAGCATGCAGAAACTGCTGGATGCTAATTTGCATAATGTTGGGCAATTTGTGTCATTTAGCTCATTAGCATAATGACATATATTGATCATATTGTAATGACCACGATGGAGGCAGGCACTTGAGTCTATTGAGTCTCCAACACACTTCATGCATGGTTTCTCGCGCCACCAGACCGGAAACTCAACAGAATGCGGGAACCCAACCCCCACCCAGAGCTCTCCTCGGATGTCCCGCCCCCATCTCTCAAAGCTCGCAACGCTACAATATGATAGGAGCTGCTTAGCCAAAATATACAATGTTAGTATGTTTTTTGGGGTGATTTTGACATTTTGGAGGGTTTAATTGTTCAGTATTTCGAATAATGTGGATCGTCAAGTTATTTATGAATTCCACAATAATTCTGGAAATAACTATTCACTGGCCCTCAGCTGTGACTCACAATTGAGTAACAAAGGGAAGAACTACCCTGTACTACTCCTCCTCACTGTCCTCATCCGTTGTCCTGTCGTCATCTTCTCCAGACTCTTCACCCCTGTCCTCATGCTCGTCTTGCTGTGTAAATAATATATTGCAACATGTAACATCACCGCCTTTGCAGAAGCAATAATTAGTACAGGCCAGGCCTGCAGCTGCACAGCTGCACTTTCCAGATGTACGAGGTTTTTACCCAGCTTGACAGTTACAGCTGATGACATCTAACAAAGCAGGAGGAGCAACAGGACTTGAATCGAGGGTGGGCATGATGAGTTCCTCTCTTCCCTTTATACCCGTCTTCTTGCCCCAACCAAACAAGGTGATAACCACATTCAGTGGATCAGGACGATCCGCTGCTGTCCAAAGCAGCACCTGTAGATGGGCACGTTTTCCATGGAGGAGCAAGATTCAAGATTCAAGATTCAAGTATCTTTATTGTCAAATGTGCTACATGGCAGGCATATAGCACAGATGAAATTGCAGTCCTCTCAGACCTGGTGCAAAATAAACAATGGACAGACAAACGGACACCGTACAGACAAAAACACAGAACACAGAAAAGTACGAAAAAGTGAGGTAGTGCGTTGATAAATGGAAAATGGAAAATTGAATAGTGCAAAATATATATATATATATAGCAGTCAAAGGACAATTTTAAAGTGTCAGTCAGGATGAGAGTTTGTGAGTGGTGGCGGGAGGGCAATGGTCCGAGGTGGGTGCAGGGTTAAGAGTCTGTGGCAGGGGGGCAGAGGAGGGGGGGGGGGGGGGGGGCAGGAGCAGAGGAGGGAGGGAGTTGAGCCTCCGGACAGCCTGGTGAAAGAAGCTGTCCTTGAGCCTGCTGGTTCTGGCCGCAGACTCCGCAGTCTCCTCCCCGACGGCAGAAAACTGAAGATACTGTGGGATGGGTGGGTGGGGTCACCAGCAATCCTGATGGCTTTGCCGGTGAGGCGGGTGTTGTAAATGTCCAAAATGGGGGGGAGAGAGACACCGATGATCCTCTCAGCTGCTCTCACTATGCGCTGCAGTGTCTTGCGGCAGGACACAGTGCAGGCACCGTACCACACTGATGCAGCTGGTCAGGAGGCTCTCGATGGTGCCTCTGTAGAAGGTGTGCATAATGGTGGGTGAGGCCCCAGCTCTTTTTAGTTTGCGTTCTTTGAGCAAGTTGCGTTCTGTAGGAGGCACTGTCTTCAGTGCTGGAGGGGTTTTTCACTTTCGGTAGATTTCATCCCTGGCAGCATCTAAAGTTACAGACCTTTGATTTGATTGATTCAGACCTTCTGATTTTACAGAGCCAGGAAGAAAGCCCTCACTGCTCTTTGATCTGTAAATCAGTGGCTCCCACCTCCCCAACACAGTGGAGCAGCTCACTGGGTACGACTCTCATGACCTTGAGCGCAGATACTTTCCCTTTCCCTGCAGGATAGGATAGGATAGGATAGGTGGTATCACATCCAGAGAGGGCATGCATAGCCAGAATGGAACGGCATTGGTCGGGAGAATGCTGAGAATAGTGCTGTTCCATTTCTCCATTTGTGTCAATAGGCACCTTCCTAAAGGCACTGTAACACTTGGAGTGGTATTGGGCATCAGCTGTGGGCAGGTCCATGACGCCATTTACTCGTAGCTTCACGACTTCAGCCCAGTCATCCCACTGCTCATCACATTTAGACAAAATCACATCTTTGAAGGATGGAACACAAGGCCTTTCTAAAGTCTGACATTGTTTGACTGGATTCCACCTATCAGGGTGTTTGGGGTCTTTAGGTTCGCAAATCACACTACAGAGCAAACACTGTTTTGAGAACTCAAAGGTAGAGATTTGAGAGCGAACAATTCGTTTTACCGGCAGACTCTGGATAGAGTCTGACTTTCATTTACTTACATTTCTAGTGATAGAGGTGTATGAGCTATAACATGATTTGTGAAACAATACGGATGCTGACAGAGCACCTTGATCAGCATTGAGGTTGGACAAAGTCTCATGTTTAGCGTCTCCAATCTCTGAACTCTTTTTAAGAAGAGTAGCTATTCCTATGGATATTTTCAAGCCGTCCTCCTTGCCATTGCAGGGTGCAAACAGACATTCCTTTTCTGACATGTTCAACTGATTTAATCACCTTTGTGTGATAAAAAAAGTATTTGATACAAGACTGATATATCGATCCTTGAAAGAGCTGCAAAGTCCCTCCTCTCAAGTCCCTCCCCTCAA
>JAXIVH010000002.1:2674473-2721973 GCA_036785325.1 Urophycis tenuis | reverse complement strand
TATCTTGTACTTTCTATCGGCTACACCACTCTCACAGGGGCGCATTATCAGGGTAAACATGGGTGAGCTCACGTCATTCATAAGTATTTGGTCGGTGTGCTCTATAAGCTACCAGTGTACTAAATATATACAAGCAACGGATACAACCATGATGAGCTACACCTGCGTTTGCCCTGCTGCGATACAAAATCAATGGATCCATAATGCATACAGCAACTCAAAGAAACCCATGCAGAACTAAATAATTAACGCTAACAATCCTGACAACAACAATAACAAGGAGGCTTACTTTGGATTTCCTTGAGTTGAACCGGAAGATTCCCAGAAAGCCTCTCTTCTCTGCTGCCCCCACGCTGAGATTGCTCGAAGAAATAGACTCTGGAGAAAACAAAAAGCTCACCTTAAAATGGATCACTTACACAGTCAAAGGACATAGGATGGAGTAGAAAGAGTAGATTGGGGGTTAGAGGATGCTGTTATTTAAAAACGTCATGCCAATTCAAAATGACTCCCAACTTCATTTGTGTCATCTAAATGGGAAACTAGCAGTTACTTTAAAAACAGTCTGTCACCAGAAAAAGAATTGCCACTAGAGGGCATCATTACACAGCTACAGAACCCTACATAACCTCGACCCATTCAAAATTAACCAGAACACCATCATTCAACAACCGTGTGTTTGGTTTATAGTAGTTGAAAAAAACGATTATTTCCAATGCTCGTCAACCCTTATTGCCCATCACCCATTAAATTGTTATTTCAAAAATCATCTTCGAGTAATGACTAAATATAGTTGATAAGGACATGCGCATCAACAAACGTCAAACGTAAACCCAATTATTGTTAGTAATTCAATCTGGAAGACATCATGACAATATAAAGCAGCTGGTTAATTGACAGGCGGTGTTAGACTTTGCGTTCGGCCACAGAACTACAGACTTGAGACAACAGCAGCTCCAGTGTAATACCTGAGTAGTTTAGAGCAGGGGCAGAAGCCATTTTAGGCTGGAGTACTGAAAAGAAAACCATCACAGACCATTAGATAAACCAAGATGACCTTATATCCTCTTGACACATTTACCTCATGGTATGACATTTCGCTAATCTCAATTGTGTTCTCTCATAATAATGGTTACTGTAATAAATAAGTCATGCATTTCTCAATCATGAGTCAATGTAGAAATGGGAATGTCACTAAGTGTTTCATTCGGTTAATGCCAACTATAAACACTCAAAGCTGCATGATCTAAAATTAGACGGTTCACATTAAATTGTGGTATGTCTCTATGGCGATGCATCATAACATTATAACATTACGATCTGAACTTTAACCGGTGATGATAAATCTCATAACAGCTTAGTCCCCTCCACGCCCATTAGCTGCTGCTAGTTTCCTACTAACTGCTATTCTATGCATATTCTAAGATGTATTGTAAGATGCTATTTACCAAGACTCTATTCACCATGGACTTTAAGTTCAGAAGGTCAAAGGTCAAAAGGACACCATAAAACAGTGCCAATGCAGCACTGTTGGTAGATGACCTTTTTTTTTAATCATGAATGGGTTATGTCATATTTAGAAACTGTGCTATGGGTGTGAGGAGCTGTGGGCACCTAACTGTGACACGTGATTTACATCTCTGCAATAATAGAATCCAGTGCTTCGTGTCGCAAGAGTTTCACAAACACACGTTTCACAAAATATGTTTAAAACGTGTACATGCCCGGGGACATTTGCCTTGGTGGGTTTAGACTTCAAACAGGTAGGACGCTGGAAACAGAATCTCTAGACCTGTTACCGTTTAAAGCAGTGGTTCTCAACTGGTGGGTCGCAGGCCTTTGTCCGGGCAAAAAAAAAGAAGTTAAGAAAAAAAATCCTGTGCTTTTATTTTGAAGAGGATTTTTTATGCAGCGGAGTGCCGTCTATTTTTTATTGCCTGATTAAGTGACTGAATAGTTTAAAAGTACAGTTACTGAAGTGTTATGTTATGTTGAATAAATTTGAGAAGTTGAAAATGTTCCTTGATTTGGGTTGTGGCTCGTCATCAAGGGGTGATGGTGGGTCCCGGAGCCAAACCAGTGGAGAACCACTGGTCTAAAGGAGCCATTTGAATTCAACCACCGACATCGTTGTTAACCAATCCAGAAAAGGTTTTCCTATCAGTCCTATTCTGTTACACATTACTGTTAAACATAATCACACTATCCTATAAGGTAAGTATAATCGAGATATCATGTATCTTATTTGGTACGCTACATTTTACAGCGTAGATTGTTCCATGCCTGTAATATCAGTGCCTTAAACAAGGGCAGCACAATTGTTTAACTTTCTTGTATAGCTTTTTGTTATCTCTTTATTATCACATGATTACGTTGAAACACATTCAATTTCGATCCAATAATTACTTCTGGTAAAGCAGAAGTAATTAACCGTTGAGTTAATACCAACAGGAATACACATTAAAAATAGCTTGAACAGATAAGGATAACACAAACACAGGATAAGGTTAGGTTTTATCCAGCTGGGGACATGGCCAATGATGATGAAATCAAAAGCCACAATCCTTCCTTTGTTCACCAGGGTTGAAATGTAGGGAAATATATACGCCTACATTCCGAGCTTCAGCCTGAAAACAAATCACTTGACGTCTTCGTCGACTGGTTCTGAGATAGAGAAAGTAAACTGCTCCCCGCATTCCATAACCTGCGTCATTTCTGGTCATTGGGGATCTCAAGTGGTGAGCAAAACATACACCTGCATTTGTTCTACCACCTCCAGCAAACGCGCCCCTTCTCAAGGTCTCAAGGTATCCTAAAAAAGTGACCCAGTGAAGCGTGACCAAGGCCTGCAGAACAAAATGGACTCACTTGAAACACCAGAGGACGACTGTGTGTGTGTGTGTGTGTCTGTGTGCTGTTGTCATCGTTGGGTTTACCCAGGCTCTGGTCGTGCACATAGAGCTCCTTAATCCCCAGCTGCGTCAGCGATCTGTCCAGGCGCAGTGCGTGGCTGCTCAGGCCGTCCCTCAGCAGCAGCACGCGCGCCGGGTCAAAGTCACACTTGTCGCAGATGGCGGGCAGCAGGTCCTGCAGCGGCACCAGCGGGTTGACCCGCACCACCGCCTTCTGGGTCCGGTGGTAGTTCACCACCAGACGCACCGTTTTCTGCTCCGACGGGGGAGAGGGGGAGAGAGAGAGAGAGAGAGAGAGAGAAGAAGAGTATTGTTATGCCGATGGCTCCAAATTCAGGCTTGATCACAACCTGTTGACAAGTGGGCCAAAGTTGAACGAACCAAACAAAATGACAAAGCGTCAAAACAAAACATTTGAAAACCTATTATGCTCCGGTGCTGGTGAGTAATCGAGAGATAGTGAACAATGCTGTGTGTGTCAGCTGGGTTGTTGAAAAAAAGATATCCAGCCTTACAACTGCCAGCACTAAGTCAGAGAGATTATACATTACATTTCCATGTTAAAGCAGGGGAACCTTTGGGACGATGTGTGTGTGTGTGTCTGTGTGTACACAATGCGTGCACAATGCAAGCATGCAAGGCCCACAGAGCTACTGGCAGTTTCCCTATTCAACACAGCAGTGGAGCCTGTGCAGCCGAGTGGCCCCTTATCACTGACGTGGTGTGGGACAGTAGCACAGTATGTCCATCGCTCACCATCACTGCCTCAACAACAAGCCCAGCACTCAGCCCTCAAGGAGCAGGAGCAGTATGTAGCCTGTGTAGAGCTTCCAAGTCCAATCTACCAATTCATAGAATCTGTTTGGTGTGCAATTACATACATACATTTACAGATAATTTGTATGTATGCATGTATGTATGTGCAGTAGTATGTACTGTATGTACCGGTATGTATGTATGTATGTATGTATGTGTGTATGTATGTATGTATATATGTATGCACACTGTATGTACAGTATACGTATTGCATGCATTTAATCCTAAATCCCAAGCGCCTGACCACACGTCATCATATCAGCGTCACTCTGCTTCAGAAGTTGAGCACAGAGTTGAGGTTTTAACTGCCGGAAATTAGTTAAGAGTCAAACATGAAAAAGTGATGAATAACAAGATCGCAGGGACACAGTTGGCTCCCATGGAAGGCAGGTGCATGGGTCGGGAGAGAGAGTAAGAGATAGAGAGAGAGAGAAGGAGAGAGAGGGAGAGGGAGAGAGAGAGAGAGAGAGAGAGAGAGAGAGAGAGACAGAGAGAGAGAGCAACAAGTGAGCCCGGAGTGGGGCACAGGAATAATGCATGGTAACTAAAGGTAAGGCACTCATCAAATATTCACCGTGTAGGGGAGATGAGGAGACTGCAGGTGAGAGAGGGAGAGAGAGAGAGAGAGAGAGAGAGAGAGAGAGAGAGAGAGAGAGAGAGAGAGAGAGAGAGAGAGAGAGAAGGTGTGGGGGAGGATAATAAAGAGAAAGGGAAAGAGGGAGACGATTATTGGGAAACGGAACAATGAAGGAGGGAGGAAAGGTCAACTGCACAGATTGGATAAACGGGAAGGCAAAACTCGAGAAAGGAGGCAGGAGAGCACGTGAGAGAGAGAGTCGATGTGACGAAGCGCACACCACTCCAGCCGGGGCAGGTCAGCGTGTTCTGCAGCAGCGTCCTACCTTGGCATTGGCCCTGAGAGGCTTGGCTGGCCTTGCTTTCTGCCAGCGGACAGCAGGGGAACAGAGCAGAGGGCAGGTAGGGGGGTGGGAGGCAGCGCCGTGTTATGTAAGATCTAGAAGGTTGTTGTATGCAACAAGCAGGCGACAGACAGCGGCACGCGGGGGACAGCCGATGATATGAGTCGATACACAAGCAAAACAAACCAAAACAAAGGAACGTACTCAGCCACACGACATGCAAAGCTGCGGAGAAAGATCTACCACTGCATTCTCAGTAACAGAGTAATTGAAGAGGGGGTGAACGGTAAGCCAGGTTAATGGTTAATATTGTGGCGTTCTGGCACATTCCACACATATTAAACCAAACGCCGACACGCAACAGCAACAGGAACAAGCAAGCACCAAAAAAACAAAACAAACCCTTCTCCTCCACGCGTCATGTGTCCTCGCTACTCATTCTCTGCACTTCAGCCTCTCTTACGAGCTTCACTCAGCCACACACACACAGTCCCCCTCAGACTGAGGAGATTGCAGGTTGTAGGGATCGTCTCTCACACCGCATGTGTGAGAGACAGACGTCCGTCGTCTGACTCCACCGCCGACGGGACGGGACCACACGAAAAGCGCATCGATGAATAAATAAAACGCCACACCACATGCGCGGCCACATGCGAGCCCGGCCGACTGGAACATGCAAACACAGCCCCGCGCCGCTGCCGCCGCAGCCCCGCGGACGGCGGCCAGGCGCGGGGCTGCGGGGACAGGTGCGGTGACAGGTGTGTGCGGCAACAGGCGCGGGGCTGCGGCGACAGGTGTGCGGCGACAGGCGCGGGGCTGCGACGTCAGGAGCGCGCCATCGAGCGCCGCCGCTGAACTCACCTCGGGTACTCTGGGCGCCGGCCTGCGCGGGGCGTTGAGCTTGGGGTCCTTCTCCCTGATGAGGATGCGCGCCACGTCCAGCGAGCCCAGCAGCACGTTGGGCTTGAAGGCCAGCGGGGAGCCCTCGGGGGACAGCAGCTCCAGGGTGTGCACGGACGGGTTCAGGTGGTGGCGACTGCACAGCTCCACCAGCAGGTCCATCAGAGCCTTACTGCAAGCCGGGGTGGGGGGGGGGGAGGGGGGAGGGAGGGAGGGAGGGAGGGAGGGGGGGGGGGAGGCCGAGCGGGACGGAACAAAGAAGTGGAGGTGGATTAAAATGCGAGAAAAGAAAGAGAAAGAGAGAGAGAGTGCGGGCGGTGGACGGGGAGAGGGGGGAAATAGAGAGTGGTAGGGGGGGGATTGAGTAACATGGGCTGATGGGTTTAGCCGTGACAGATAGAGTGTTTAATGCCCTTTACAACCAGAGCGTGTAACTCTCCCCGTCTGATCCTGCCACGCTGCTGATGTGAGACGGAACCGATCGCCCAAGATTGCAGAAAATAGTTGTTTTAAAATGGAGTTGTGGTGCCACAGCGGTGGTTTGCGCTTTGCGTTGCGTTTGGTTCGTGCCTTTCTTTGTCTTCTTCAATTAAGAATACAGTCACAGTCCCTTTTTTTTACATAAACACACAAACATTTTTTATAGTAAGCCATATTTAAGAAATACAGGGTAATGTGTCAAGAAGATGGTGAAGAAGATGGAAGCGTTGCATCAAACTAAAATCTAAAGCACACAAGAATGAAGGGAACACAGCAGAGGTCCTTTCTCAACGTGTTCATGAGGCAAATGCAAGCAGTAGCCAGAGACGAGAAGACACAAGGACACTTCAGCTGGTGTGTGTGTGTGTGTGTGTGTGTGTGTGTGTGTACTGATGAGCAGTAGGCGGTGGGGTAGCCCTTTAGTGCTAGCTGTCCATCCCAGGATAAAGAGACCAATAGACTGTCGCCGATGCTTTCTGGGAACTGCCAGATCATATGACAGAAATGAGAGAGCAAGCCAGAGAGAGCCAGACAGAGAGAGAGAGAGGGAGAGAGAGAGCGCGAGAGAGAGAGAGAGAGAGAGAGAGAGAGAGAGAGCGAGAGAGAGAGAGCGAGAGAGCGAGAGAGAGAGAGAGAGAGAGAGAGGTCCCCATTGAAAACCTTTAAACACATGGTGCACAGTCCATAGACCATATACTTAGTCAGCTTAAACAACACACTTAAGGAATATAAAAATATGGCTTTAAATACAATCCATTAAATCTTTCCATTCCACTATATTATATAAATAATGTTTGTATGACATAATAACTTTGTCAACACTGAATTGCAAAGAATGTAAACATTGCACAGGAAAAATGTCAACCAGCTAATGAAAATGACAGATTACCCCCACCTAGGGGAAGGTACCAAGATGACAAGCAGACTTATACTTCATCTGTGTGTAAAACTAAATATATACAATTCCTCATATTCAAAAAGTCGCTGAAAAATGACTTAAAACAGTATTCAATATATTCAATATATATCTAAAATATAAAGTCAACTCAATTGTCACCATATCAATTCACAGCAAAGACAGACAGAGGAGGCAGGAAACATAATATCTTCAGGTCAGAGTACAAAACAGTCAAAATCATCAACTCAGTGCATTTTATCCACCTTCCTATCCATGAAAAAATAACCTCCTCGTCCATCTCCGCACCGACGTTTACCCAAAGAATGCACAAATATCACCAGTGCTCGAAAGCGTGCATGATTTCGAAACTGATTTTGAGTCACAGATCTGAGCTCTAATCGGCTAAACCAGCTGTAAAGCTGATTGGTTTATAAGCCTCCATAACGTCCTTATCGCGGGCTGTCACAATGCCTCCTTCGACGCGCCACACTGACTCTCACACGCGCTGCCAGCAGATGATTGTGTTGTTCCCGGTGGTAGCAGGCCGTGCCCACGTGAATCAGCTGTTTATGACACTCAATGTTTCCAGGGCGCTACTTGGCGACATGGCTGCACCCACGCCGATATTTAAAGCTTCATTCGTTGGGGGAAAAAACTAACAAATGCCTGTCGACGCAAATGAGCACTGAGCGATATAAATACACACAGACACCAAGTTCACTCGTTGTGTTATGTTACCAAAAATCACCCGCTTTGCCATAAACAGCTCCCCCCGCTCCTCCTGCACTAACCTAAATCGTCCCCACGGACGTTAACAGAAGCCTCTTGTTGTGCCGTACCAGCGAGCTGCCCTCTGATTTTATGCTCCAGAGGACAGCCGCTCATTAGAGACACGAAAAGACAACAATAACTCCATGAACCCACATGGGTGAGGCCGTCTGTGTGAGAAATGCATTGGCACATCTTAGCTGTCTGCCCTGTGTAAACCCTCCTTGGGTCCCCTGAGAAGCTCTGTAAAAATCCAATTGACACCCCAAAGTATATATACTAGAATACAGACTATAAAAATAAAATGTCATGGTAGGATACTCCTCTGTGTGTGTGCTGTGTCAACAAAGACCTGTTTTTTTCTATACGTTCATGCTGCTTGAATGTACTCTCAGTCCAGGTGACCTCGCCTGGCCATGGACAATAACAGCATGCCGAAAGGTGACTGATTAAAAAGATGGTGGTTAGCAATGTCTATAAGGGAGAGGGGAGGGGCATAAGCTCTCAGGATGTGGCTAAACGGCAGGTGAGTCAGTGGCTGGTGTCGCCAATCGTCGCAGTATTGCGGTAATACTGATGCGGTAACTGATCATGTACTTGTACTTCCTGGTACGTTTTGTGTTGTCCCTTAATAAACCGACCTACATTTCCGTAATTGGGAAATGCTATGAAGATGAATGAGGGCGATGTCTACTGTAAGAAGGTTGTCCAAGGTTCACTGTACAGCTCTCAACTTTATGCCAGGGTTCCCTAGTCCAGCACGCACACACACACACACACACACACACACACACACTCACACACTCTCACACACTCTCTCTCTCTCACACACACACACACACTCTCTCTGTCTCTCTCTCACCTGCCGTCCACGGTCAGGCTGGTCTGCTGTCCGTGCGGTAAGGTGAGGCGCACGTCCACCGCGGTCCTCAGCACGTTCTCCTTGGCCCCGCCCCCGTCTGGCACGGCGTTCCTGAAGATGTGGCGTGGCGCAGGCTCGGGGGCCGGGGGCGGAGGAGGGGCTCGGGACTTCATGGTTTTTCTGTGAGAGTGAGAAATAGTGACATAGTGTGATACAAAGAATGAGCAGGAGTGACGCGGGGGCTTGGCTTACTGCTGTCAGGGGGCCGGTGGACCAGGCCTAACTCATGATTCTGTAACGGCAGTCTTACAGTAACTCATGATTCTGTAACGGCAGTCTTACAGTAACTCATGATTCTGTAACGGGAGTCTTACAGTAACTCATGATTCTGTAACAGCAGTCTTACAGTAACTCATGATTCTGTAACGGAGTCTTACAGTAACTCATGATTCTGTAACGGCAGTCTTACAGTAACTCATGATTCTGTAACGGCAGTCTTACAGTAACTCATGATTCTGTAACGGCAGTCTTACAGTAACTCATGATTCTGTAACAGCAGTCTTACAGTAACTCATGATTCTGTAACGGCAGTCTTACAGTAACTCATGATTCTGTAACGGCAGCCTTATAGTAACTCATGATTCTGTAACGGCAGTCTTACAGTAACTCATGATTCTGTAACGGCAGTCTTACAGTAACTCATGATTCTGTAACGGCAGTCTTATAGTAACTCATGATTCTGTAACGGGAGTCTTACACTAACTCATGATTCTGGAACGGCAGCCTTATAGTAACTCATGATTCTGTAACGGAGTCTTTCAGTAACTCATTATTCTGTAACGGGAGTCTTTTGGTAACTCATGATTCTGTAACAGGAGTCTTACGGTAACTCATGATTCTGTAACGGGAGTCTTACGGTAACTCATGATTCTGTAACGGGAGTCTTACGGTAACTCATGAATCTGTAACGGGAGTCTTTCAGTAACTCACGATTCTGTAACGGCAGTCTTACAGTAACTCATGATTCTGTAATGGGAGTCTTTCGGTAGCTCATGATTCTGTAACGGCAGTCTTACAGTAACTCATGATTCTGTAACGGGAGTCTTTCGGTAACTCGTGATTCTGTGAAGGGAGTCTTTCGGTAACTCATGATTCTGTAACGGGAGTCTTTCGGTAACTCATGATTCTGTAACGGGAGTCTTTCGGTAACTCATGATTCTGTAACGGGAGTCTTACAGTAACTCATGATTCGATTTCTGGGGGTTTGATTCAAAATTCAATTCTCGATTTAAAAACGATTCCTAATTCAACATCAATTATTGATCAAGTACCATTTCAGGATATACAAAAGGTGTGTTCCAAATTATGGAATGAAAACAGTGTGTAGAAAATGATGCAGCATCGACACTTTGCTCGGTTGTAAATCAGTTCAGAATAGTAAAAGATAACAAGTGATTCTTACGTGGATGGCTTATTTACCAAACCCCTACTATATAACCTGGCTTTCAATGTTAGTAATAATTATTGTTACACCTCTGACCATGGGAAGTACGTGAAAAGTAGTTGATTACATTGATAATAAACTGTTCAAAAATACATTTATGAATAAAATTAATTAAATACAAATGTATACATTCATAACAATTTAGAATAATTCATCATTTATCATATACACTACAACATCATATGAATAAACTATAATATAACTCAAAAAAGGAAATACAAAACTGTAACATGACAGTTTGTGCCCGTTATGGGAGGACTTAATCACTACTGACGTTAAATGCCCTGTTTGTCCTGTTGCCTACAAAGCCGTACTTACGATGACAAATGGCTGCATGCGCTCTGCGTTCGGCTTGACGGCCGTGTGTTTGAACAATGCGTGTTATGCGACTACTGAAAGTGCTGCTTGTGGCAAAGACCATGGGTGGAGTTGCCACAGGTGTCAATGATTTACTCTCCCATTATTGCTCACTTCAGCTGAACGTGATGTGCACTTTGCCTGTCACACAGACACAAACAGACAACAACAACAACAGCCCACACAGATCGCTGGCTACCTGCTGCGGATCATTGAGTCTTCATCATTTCAACAGAAACATTGTACAAATTTGACAACATAACCTTGGATTTGCAATAGCTGGCGTGACTGCACACACGTGGAAAAAAAGATCCCAACATCCAACTCACGTCAAGAGCAGTCCTTGTGAGTGTTTGTGTTTATCCTTCCTTCCAAAAGCAGCGTGTCAGCCTGATTACAGATCCACTCTCAAGGGCTTGCGTGTGCACTCATCCATCCAAATGTGTGTGTGTGTGTGTGTGTGTGTCTGTGTGTGTCTGTGTGTCGGTGTGTGCGCGCGCGTGTGTGTCTGTGTGTGTGTCTGTGTGTGCGCATGTGTGTTCCCCCACCACCCCACCACCCTGGCAGCCTTGGCGTGCTCCTGACAGGTTGTACTGTATATATCCTATACCTCCTATATGTCTAGAGATGGTTGTATTCCATTGGGGGTGCCGCCGCTGGTCGTGCCTGCCTCAGCGTGGTCCGGGACACGGGAGCGATGCAGGGAATGCAGCTGTGCATAGCAGAGCGCGCGGACTCTAACCTGTGTGCAGGTTAACCATTAACGGAGCAGTCGGATGTGGGCGCGCTCGCCAGCGGGACCCGTTATGCAATGGAAGAAAGTGGCGGCGGGAGGCTGCGATTTGGGGGCCCGGCGCAGGGGGGGAGAGGGCTGCCTCTCCGGGGGGGACGCACCCATGAACGCCTGGGTTGGGATCGGGCCTGTCGGCCAATACGATGACATTCACTGCGGCAATGTGGCAGCGGATGATATGCGGTGTGGTGGCCATTCTGAAGTTGTTTTTTCATGTGAAGGAAGGTTATATGAAAAAAGGTTGATTCCTAGATTTGCAGAATTGAATTTGTGTGTTGACGGGCTGAAAGACTTGAAAACCGTCCGGTGCTCTGTCCCGACAACAGCCACGGCCACAGCCTGAGCAAACCATGATAACCTTTGTTATGAGTCTCACCTTCTGTCCAGTCCATGTAGATTGGTAGATTGATAGAAAAACGTGTGTGTTTATGTCTATACATGCATGCGTGTGTGTGTGTGTGTGTGTGTGTGTGTGTGTGTGTGTGTGTGTGTTTATTTTACCCATAGAAAATGCAGCTGCTGTTTATCTTTCCTTAAACCAAGGTTTAGATTTGTGTGGACCTCTCTGTGAGTCGAATGTCTCTATCCCTCCAAGGCTATTTAGTCACTCAATCTCTCCCCGTTCTCTCTTTCTATGGGTCACACACACACACGCCCACACACACAGACACACAGACACACACACAGACACACACGCCCACACACACACACACACACACACACAAACAAAGAGTTTCTTTGGAAAGGGCCGCTCTCCCAGAGTCTGAGAGAGCAAACAGATTAAAAAGGAAAGAAAGTGTGAGGAGAAGAGAGGAAAAAGCAGAGAGAGAGAGAGAGAGAGAGAGAGAGAGAGTGAGAGAGAAAGAGAGAGAGAGAGAGAGAGAGAGAGAGAGAGAGAGAGAGAGAGAGAGAGGAGAGAGAGAGAGAGAGAGAGAGAGAGAGAGAGAGAGAGAGAGAGAGAGGAGAGGAGAGAGAGAGAGAGAGAGAGAGAGAGAGAGAGAGAGAGAGAGAGAGAGAGAGAGAGAGAGAGAGAGAGAGAGAGAGAGAGAGAGAGAGAGAGAGAGAGCAGAGCAGGAAACTCAGTTTCTCATCTGGCAAGGCAAGGGCAGTACCATCTGAGCTTCTGCTCTGACTGGGTTACAAATGGGATCACGTAGGTCACACACACCTACCAAACACACACACACACACACACACACACACACACACACACACACACACACACACACACACACACACCTACCACACACACACACACACTAAATGAATTTGATGTGTTTGTGTAAAGCCGTGTTGTGTGAGGTTACAAACAGACCTTTTCAGAGCCACCCTGTTCTATTCACTGAACTTGAGTGACCAGTAGACGTGCCCTTTCGCAATGTGCTCCTGAGTCCATTAGCTTTTAACTTTGGCGTTCATTTGAGAACTTTGTACGGAGTGAAATTATGTTTCTCCTTTCCTTGCCCACAGACAATTATCAATGGACAATCATCAACAGAATCCTGGCTGGGTGGGGGCACAGGAAAACATTGTTGTCAAAGTTAACGCACAACTGTATCTGAAGCTTTTCGTGAGTCAGCTCTATTCCACCGTCACAGGTGGTGCGTAACCATACAGTTTCTATCCAAACAGGTGAGACAGATGGCAGATGACAGACTGTCAGAGAGACTGATGCAGGGCCCTTAAGACCAGAAGAACACACACAAGCGATATTGTCTCGGAGTGTGTGTGTGTGTGTGTCGAGGTGCACGGGTTTGAGGGTGCAAAACAACTGAAGTTGGAGCCATCAGATGACCTAGATACAACTTGGGCAAAGTACATTTTAAAAACCCCTGACTGTGGAAAAGAAAGGCAACGGCGGGGCAGCACTCATGGAAATGCAATGGAAGGTCTTCCTGAAAAAATGGAAGTTATTAGTCACGTTCAGGAGGGTATAGGAAAGACGGAGCTGGAATGGATTTAGAGGCCTAAATGTTTCCCACTGCAATGATTTATGATTCAATCAATGTTGCATCACCCTATCTACACTTGTGTTACCCAGTTGCATCTAAAAGAGAAATACACAAAGACATTGCCTCTTAGGCGCAGAGTGGAATGATGACTGGTCCCGGTTTAGGGCGGCCATCTCCAAAGTCCACTAATTAGACTGTGAGACAAATGAACAAGCCCCTGCTATTCATTCGGTCAGGGGGTCAGGGACACGATCAGTGAGTTAACCAAGTGGGGACACCTGTCGGTTACTTGTTTGTTTGTTGTGGCACAATGGGGCCACTCGACAACAGAGCAGTGTCTGTTAATGAAGGGTACTCACAGAGAGAATAGAGCCCCATTATACATTCACCCCCACCCCCATGACATACTAATAATGATGCAATTTCACTGAGTATGTATTCAACTGATGGGACCTAAAGCATATCTTAGAAATGTAAAAGAATAACGAATAGGAAACAAATCCAATACAGATGGAAATAAAGAGTAAGAAAGAGCCAGATAAAGTTTACACTTGTGTCCTAAATAATGTGAAAATGTTTTTTCCCTTTTGTGAAAATACACACACACACACACAGACACACACACACACACACACACACACACACACACACACACACACACACACACACACACACACACACACACACACACACGCACGCCACCGCCAGCAGCTCCATAGCCCTTGGCTAAGCGCTGCTCAATATGGTGTCACGCCGTCCCCATAGCAACTTGTATTTACCTCTGGTTGGCGGGGGAGGAGCTGGTCGCCATGGACCGGTGGACTCATGGTACAGTCCAGCCCAATACCCCCTCAGGGTGAACGACCCAGCAGAGAACACAACGTGAAATATAAATGACACAGGGGTGCCCGTACATTCAGAAGAGTGTGTGTGTGCATGGTGTGTCGACATTGAGGCAGGGGTGGGGTGGGTGGGTGGGGGAGGGGGGGGGGGGGGGGGGGAACATTGCGGGGCATTTGTTTGTGGTTGCTAGGTGACAAAGGCAACTTCCTGGATTCGGCAGTATGCCTTGATGCTCAGATTACCGGTCATGCGTGACGTTGAGGGCCCTGCCCTTCTCCACACAGCTCGGCGAGCACGTTACCCTCGAGGGGCATATCTTCCAACTGTAATGTTGGCCGCTGTGCCTGACCAAGCCCAGGTCTTTATATAGCCCCTCCAAATACCACAAACATCACATGGGCCCGCACGCTGGGACAATTAAAACAAGTTTGTTCATTTGCATTATGAGTGAAAACAGTACATCAATCTAGAACGACAACGAAAAAAAGTATCTAGTGCAAGATATGTCTATGAGACATAACTTTGAAATGTTGAAGTGACACTCAAATTTAAGGGCGTGTTGTCCACAAAGAAGTCAAAAGTGTAAAAAAAGCCCAGACTTGATGCGTCACTTGGAGACACCAAAGCAAGCTGGAGGAACTAAAGCTCACCAGTTAACACAACTGTGACACAGAAGAGGCCCAGCATGTGACTCCTCTCTCTGCCAGCTAGCTCCATAAAGTCCATAATAACACACAGACACACACACACACACCAACAGTTGACACACACACAGATGCAGACACATGCACAACACACACCCAGGCACACACCCACGCTAGGCATTCTCTGGGTCTGGTTAACTAGATTTTAGTCACTCAAATTACAATGTTAGCATTGCAACGCAGCGCACTTTCTTATTGCCTCATCCTGACCTAAGACTTCGTGATCTCAATCCACATGAGGTTTTGCATCAAACACGGGCATAGGACCTGGAACTATGAATACTTGCATAGTACAAAGTGAAAGAGTTGAAAGTTGAAGTGTCAAGCAGATTCCCCACTATGCATGCAACCTGTTTCAGCCGGGTCTACTAATGTGCAATTAAACAACAAACAGCTTGCTCACGTTTTCCCCATGGGAGTTAAAAACAAAGATAAAAAAAAAAAGAGAACACAGTCTAAACACAACTGCACGCCCCAGAAGAACCCAGTGGGCGACCTAATTTAACAACACAACAACGCGGCTACTAAAGTGAATTGTTTCTCCTTGGGACCAATTAGGGTTTGCTCCAGTGGGCCTCTGCCTCTCGGAGCTCACCACGGTGTGGGCGTTAACGTTGGGCCGTTTCCAGCTGCTAGACTCCCAGCTGACCGAGAAGCTACATGCAGCTCTCTTAAACAATCAGTCAAAAGATAGGTTGTGCGTTAGCGTCGTACGCACAACCTTTGTCTCGGCCTTTCAGGGCACACGTTTGGTCGCCCAGTGATGGGGAACCCCAGCCAGCCACAACCGTCACATTTGCATGTGATAACTGGCTAATGGGGGAAAAAAAGGTGAACACATTTGTATCACAGGAAAAGTGTTCATATATATATATATGAAATCAATGACGAGTAAATATGGACATCAATTTTGATCGTCATTTCCTTTCATATGAAATTGGACAACAACAGATCATTGCAATGCATGAACAAAAATATCTCAACTGACAACAATCATACACTAACCTTCCTAAATGTACTTCCACCGTGGACAGCGTGCATCATTGTATCATGTGTAAAAGCATCACCCACAAAATTGGCACATTAAGTGAGAGACTCACATTCCGGTTTAAGAACAGCTGGTTCTCCATTTAAGTCCTGGACCGATTCCTTCAGTGTCAGCCTCCAGCCACTTGGTATGGCAGAGCTGATCCCCTCACATCACCCAAACAGCCTCTTTTAAAGACTCTCCAACAAAGCACCTAGTGTGCCAAGTTTTCACAGTTCACTTATCTGCAAAAAAAAAAAGTCAGAGGCCTCTACAGAGCACATCCAATGAATCCATTATTCATTAGATATCAAGAGTGTCATCGCACCAAGAGACATCACGTCAGACTATGATTCCCATTTGTTTTTCTAATCTCTTGATTGTGATAAACATGTATGTCACGTCAGCGATTCAGACAACAGTTGCGCACAACGTTTCGAGCCACCGGGTGTGTTGATAAAACACCACCGTCAGACCACCGCCAGCAGATATCAACACTCAAAAGGGGACTGGTGGAAAAAGACCACGGACCACAGAGAGGAAAGAACAATTAAAGGAGAGAGATGGTGAGGCAAGTGGCTGGGTGTGTGTGTGTGTGTGTGTGTGTGTGTGTGTGGTGGTGGGGGGGGGGGGTGATGGTTGGAAGGGCGGAGGGCTGCAGGAAGGAACGGCACATCCTAATGGCAGGAAATAACAATCAGCGTGTTTCCACCGGGCTTTCAATTACAGACAGAGCTTCTGTTGGGAGGAAGAAACTGTGTTGCTTTATTCGTTCTTTAAAATCATCTGGCAAGTTGAATTTTACCTTGTGGGCATGACCGTCACATATGTGGGATTATGTATATATTTTTAAGTTTATAATTGAATGTGGTCATCATAGGTACTGAGTTATAAGCTGATAAACATAAGATATGTCATTTAGGCGGGAATACTCGATAAAGGGTGTGGTTCTGAAGACAACACATAGAGAGGGAATGCACTTTCAAACAGAATAAAAGTGTAGTGTATTTTTGTTCATAATCATTTCTTACAGAATGACGTAGTTGGACTGTCTTCATGGTCATAGATAGATCCTACAGCTTCTCGTAGGTGGTGTTTTTACAATATTTTGCATCTCACGCACACCATCACACAGTTGGCCTGGCAACAATGTCTGGCGAGTTATGGCTATATTTGCTCTGGTACATCAACAGCATGATCAGAGTGGTCCTGAATGGTGCAGGAGAACATACACTCTGTCATTTGTGGCTTATCCTTCAGCCCAACTGTGCCTGTCTCACAGATGATCCCGCTGGTCTTCAGTCAGGGCATGCCAACGCACACGCGCGCACACACACATGCTTGACATCCTCTCCCACTAACCCACATACCACGGCAACAACCATCTGACAGCGGGTTTCCAGAAATAGGTGGCCTCAGCAGGCCTGCTGCGGCACAAGTGGCCAGACAGATCCACTGTACAGTAGGAACATGGCAATGCTACCACACTGCAGGAACCGCCACTACGTTCGGGATGCCCATCCGTTTTCTCAAAGATCACCTCCCCAAAAGCCTTGAGAGATGATTTCAAATCATCTTTATTTAGTGTTTGCCCAGTGAAATGTCTCTCATCAAATGGCTTCATGGTGGCAGTATTGTGGACAACAGCGCCCCAATTCCTGAAGATAATGCTAACGTTTGGCTACAAAATAAATGTCAAACGTGATCTTTTTCTGCAAGCTGTGCTTTCATTCATGTGCCAACAACACATATGCATGTAATAACCAGAACCAGGTTTAAGCAACTTTAGGCTCAGAGGTGCTTTCTTTCCAGTGCGATCCTTCTGCATATGCCGTCGGTCCAAATGTAAATGTGAAGCACACTTCTTGGGACATCTATATTTACAGAGCGATCTCATCTGAGTATTTCATCTGCGCCCCTCTTAGTTACTATATTTACAGCAGAGAGTCAGCACTTTAAACCATATGACTTGTTGATGTGGATACAGCGGCAGGCTTGTACCCTGTACGACTGCCAACAATGTATGGCCCGGGCCACCCTACTCCGGCTTACGGGTTCTACAATGTTCAAATATAACCCTCATCTAAAAGAGGAAGCTCTCATTTCACGATGAGGAGACACCAATTAGGATCCGGTCTATGAGACAAAACACATGGTTTTGTTATTGTGCGCGGGGCAATTAGCTGTGAAGCGTTCTAGACCTTGAGACAAGCAGCAGCTATGGTTGGTCCCACTGCTGGTGGGGAGCCTGCAGCGTCTGACACAAGCCAGTCGCTGGAAGCATAACAGTTCAAAAACTGCAGTTTTATGACAAAAACTAAAAGTGTTTGGGGGAAACCGCGTAGTGTTCCTATAATACATAGGAAAATCCTTACAGTCAGCTGGTTATCGCCCACAGGCTCACCCTGTAAATACAGCAAGGCCCAAGGGAAGTGCTGTGAGGTTTCATATGGAGGAAATCCCATTCCTGGCATATTGAATGAAAAAAAATTTTTTTATTTGCATTGCAACGCAGGAAAATTACATAGAAATAATGATTGTGGATTGTGATTTCATGATTGGTGGATTTCCAATAGCCTAATGGCTTACATTTGCCACCAATACGTGCACAAAGCAACACGTACGGGCCTCCAGAAAACCTTACAGACACACATACGCGGACATACACAGACGGAAAGAGACAAGGGACATTTAGTACCCAATGATTATCTCTGGGTGTGTTAGGAGACGCATCCCTCAGCTGTGACCACCAGCCTGTTATTTGGCCTCCAGACCATAATTTTTGGAATTATACTTTATACATGTCGGCCTTCACCCGTGCATTTTGTCAAAATGGCCCTCCTGGAACAGATGCAGGGTAAGGACACCACAAGATCAAGGTTTTTGTAGTCATATAAAAAGGGCAAAAGGAAACCTATTGCCACAGCTGCAACTATATAAACATTGTGTAATGGTCATAACCATGCATTGAATAATGCATGGTTATGTCACCTAAAAGTAAGGTGAATAGTCGGTTCCTTGAACATAGGATTGCGTGATCCTCCTGACGATAAAATGGTTCTGTTGGATTTCACGTGAGGTTTCCCAGCACTTGGGAGTGCATGTGTGGTGGCGTTTCCAGGCATCATAGTGTGACCGTACCCAAGGTG
The DNA here is from genome assembly GCA_036785325.1 of Urophycis tenuis. Taxonomy (NCBI): domain Eukaryota; kingdom Metazoa; phylum Chordata; class Actinopteri; order Gadiformes; family Phycidae; genus Urophycis; species Urophycis tenuis. Next base: position 2,703,088 of record JAXIVH010000002.1, on the reverse strand, counting down.
CTCTGACGTCATACCTGCTCATCATCAGCACACAAAGTTTCTACAAAACCTCATTCTTAAAAGGTGTATCCAACACTTTGAAGGCCCACACCTTTCATGTGGATACGAATGCACACGGAATGTATCCGAGTGGAGGGAACATTTCTTGTAATCATCCAGTGGAGGGTGGTGACATGAAAGGAACAGTACAGTAACAGGATGGAAGAAAACCACTTTAATCAGGAGAGTGATTGGACTAGGAACACATAAAAATGATACAAGCTTCCTTCTCACATCTACTGTCTTTATTACTTTCTCACAGAAAAACACACGCACTACACAAAACACACGCACACAAACACACACAGACTTTGATATCCTTTCCCACTACCACGTAAGATAAAAGTTAGATCAATAAATAAAACTTTATTGATCCCCCATGGGGGAAATTCACAATGTCATGTAGTGTGACCACAGACACACACACACACCTTTGTTTGCTTTTCTTACGCTCACTAAAAATAGTCAGATAGTAGAGACAGAGAGAAATATATGCATGTACACACTGACAAAGTACACACACACACACACACACACACACACACACACACACACACACACACACACACACACACACACACACACACACACACACACACACACACACACACACACACACACACACACACACACACACACACACACACACACACACACACACACACACACACACACACACACACACACACACACACACACACACACACACACACACACCAAGTCCAGACATGCAAATGCTAATAGAACACGCGTGAGCTGGTGTGCTAATTAAATCCGTTGTGTTGACATGGGGACTTTTTAGATTGTGGTCTGTGACTAATCAAATTACAAGCCTTCCACCGACTTCCCTACGCAGTTTATCAGAGAATCAACAAAAACAAAGAATTTGAACAAATAATTGTTTTCAGTTTTTTTGCGTGAAAACCATTGTATTAAACCTGGCCTCTAACACCTATCTATCGCAGTTTGGTTTTCTGTTGGAATCAATTAACAAACAAATACACATTCAGATACATGTGCAGCCTTTATACATGTATAACATAAGATGTTATACATGTATAAAGGCTGCACAATACAAACAGGATTTGGTGTGGACTGAGGGTGCTTTTTCTCAGAGAAAAACATCAGCCTATACCCGCTTCAGACCACCAAGGTCGAGGCTAAAGCGCAAGCCTTCTCCGCCATCGCTGTAGAAACCCATCACACACCAAAGAATGCATGATGTGCCAAAGAAAAACACGCTTACCGAGTGTGTGTGCATGGGACTGTGTGGGTTTCTGTGACTGTGTGTTTTGGCGTTTTTATTAAGCATCGGCCCAAGTGGTGAAGAAACTCTGCACGTGATGACGACAGAGAGGGGTCCCCCACACAATGGGGGTTGCCATGGTGATTTATGCAGACAGAAATGTCACACGCTGACCAGATGAAAGGTTACTTAGACTCCAGTTGCCAACTGACACTGTGGACAGCCTACTTTAGCCACAAAGACATCAGTTGTGCGGAATACAACTACACCCAAGTGAAGAGCCTCTGCTTTGGGAAGCCTGTTGTATGTGTATAGTCCAGAACACAAGTTAGCCCAGTGTTACTAGTTGCTCTGATTTGTGAGATAACTCACTCTTTATCAACTTGTGACTCTGCAAAAAATATTTATCTTGACATTTTCTCTTCCTGCTCTTACAGAGTTGAACAAAAATCATAATAAAATGACCAGGACAACAACAACAAAATCTGCGAGCCCTTGTATGGGCAACTGTTCTGACAAGGCCTAGATATTGGCCATAGATATTGGCTGTGGGAGACGTTTGCATGAGTACATTTAACCACACCTTGTGCATAGTAGATGATGACATGTGGTAATATAGTGGTGTAGTGACGTTGGTGGTGTTGACACAAAAGTATAATTAAGAATGATGTCATTTTAACCACACACACACACACACACAATTCAGAAGCGATGAATGATATCCTACAGAAGCCGCTGATTTCAATTCCGCTGATTTCAAAGTGTTATGTGTGGCAACATACTTAGTTAGTCCTACTCAACTAATCCGTTCGCTATATATGCCTACTTTTAACTAGCAAGGTGCAAACAGAGTCAAATTAACATTTGCCTCCGATCTGCCAACGGATCCCCGTGGCGCAGCGTGGGTTCACACGGCGTCCCTCTGGGTCACCACCATCATCAACATCACGCCGGCGGAGCTGCTTGCTCGAATCCTCTCCATTCAAAGCTGAATGGCTGGCACACGCTTTTCAGGTGTCAAGCCCCGTGGTGTGTGTGTGTGTGTGTGTGTGTGTGTGTGTGTGTGTGTGTGTGTGTGTGTGTGTGTGTGTGTGTGTGTGTGTGTGTGTGTGTGTGTGTGTGTGTGTGTGTCAATGGTGTTTAAGCGCGGATTTTTGTTTCAGCCCCGCCGGTAGACCTCGTAATCAATCATGGTCCCAAACACAAAACCCAGCCGTTCATAATCACAATCGCGTTGAATGAGTTAAGTATTGACTTAACCGAGGCAGAACTGTTCAAAGTCACTGGCGTGCAGTTGTTGTGTTTGGTTGTTTGACTCACCCCGAGGGCGGCTTGGAGGCGCTGTGGACGTCCCTGTGGTCCATGTTGTGAAGATGACACTTGGATGAGCGCACTGATATCCAGCTTCAAATGATCGAGCGGGTGTCCTGTTTGTCATGGATCACCACCATTCCACGTGGACAACCATTACCACCTGCGATATGCATGTCATACATATGCATGCATAATCAATTTTAGAGATATGTGATAGGTCTATGCAACACATAACAAATGTGTGGTTATAAATGTGTCACTCTACGAGTGCACACAGTGCATTGCGATCACAGCCGTAGAAAAAACACAATTCAAAGTTTGGTTGAGTCATTTAGACGGACTACAATTGAATATGTAGGCTAAAATGTAAACTTACTGAGGTCCAACGAAATGTACCGTGTAATTCCTCGACATGTCAACGACACAATGGGAATAATCCCAGTCCTCTCTCTCTCTTCAAACTACTCGGGCTGTCCCTCACCTTGTTCCCAGGCTCTCTCGTCTCACGGCGGAACGCCTGGAACGGGGTGACCCAAATGAGCGTTATTTGCGTGAAAGAGGGCGGGACTTTCAGTTACATGGATATAAGACGAGATAGAGGGAGGGACTGGTCGAGAATACCCGTTTCCGTTACATGCTTGTTTGGGATATTGGTCAAATATTTCACAAAACTCCTTATTTATTCTCCTCGCCGTTTTTGTTTTTATTCTGGTCATCAATTTATCCCACTCGCCCAAGAGACTGTAAACTGGCGCACGCAGTGCATGTGTGAACCGGAAATGTGGATGCGGTAGACCGGGATAAAGCTATGATTCAGGATCCTCTCTCGGGCTAGGTCGTTCCGAGCAGCTCCGAGAGCCCGCCTTCGTAGCAGCTCGCACGTCAATCACACGGTTGAGAACTCGCTGAGCGCACCAGCTGGCAACCGAGTCGACGAAATGAAAACATTTAATGTAATTGTACAAAATTAAGCAAAACGCTGACTTCCATAAATTGTTTAAACGTAGTAAGCTGTACACGAATACCTGGTGTTTTTGCGCTAAAGGAAGAAATTCCAAACTAAAAGTCCAAGATAGAGCCGAAAACTATATGAATCCAAAAGCTGTATTATATTACACAGTATTTTTTAACGATACTGCTCATAACGTACTCAATTAAGAACCGAATATATTGAATTTATATTTCTTCTCCCAGCATGCTTTGTGATAATGTTCCATCATCCCACCGACGCTGAGCAATTTAGACCACTAGAGGTCATTGAACGACCGTTATAACCTGCTGCGTACGTTCATATCAGTACACACACACACACACTCTCTCTCTCTCTCTCTCTCTCTCTCTCTCTCTCTCTCTCTCTCTCTCTCTCTCTCTCTCTCTCTCTCTCTCTCTCTCTCTCTCTCTCTCTCTCTCTCTCTCTCTCTCTCTCTCTCTCTCTCTCTCTCTCTCTCTCTCTCTCTCTCTCTCTCTCTCTCTCTCTCTCTCTCTCTCTCTCTCTCTCTCTCTCTCTCCCTCTCTCTTACTTGTCTTGCTTTCAAATCTACGCTGGGGAATTTATTATCTCCAAGATCTGTGGGGGGTCTCAAATGCATGCATTCTGAAACTTCAACAGATGGCATCTAAGTTGAAATGCAAATGTGTTTTCCTGTTTGAAGGTCAAGCAGATGTGCCAGAGAGAGTGGTGTGTTGCATTGTGTGTGTGTGTGTCCCCCTAAATAAACTATTCAAATGTTGGTGCTCAAATACACACACACACACACACGCACGCACGCACGCACGCACGCACGCACGCACACACACACACACACACACACACACACACACACACACACACACACACACACACACACACACACACACACACACACACACACACACAAACAAACAAACACATAAGAAATAATAAGCAGAAGAACAACATATGGGCAGTGCCTCTGTACTGTATGTGTACAGACAGATGAAGGCATGAGCCCCCCACTAGGGAGGTCAGAGGAGGGAATAAGGACTCTCACAGGGCTCTGTTGGGCATTTGCTTGCTTGATTGACTGATTGATTGATTGTTCAACTGAAGCTGTAACATGGAGCAGATCAGCAACACTACCATGGGTGAGTTAAATTGTTAGCATTCAATAGTAGTCAAAATGTATGCTTGTCAGGTTTTTCAGGAAACACAAAAAAACTGAACCAATTACTGATTGATCTATCCATGTATCCTTTATATTACAGGGGTAGAATCACATAATCATGATGTTCAACTGAGGGTGTGGGCGATTTAACCAGAGGTGGCCTGCATCGTGGGGAGAATTACAGTTACATTTAGGGCATTTATACGCTTCTATCAAAAGTGACCTACAATAAGTACATTTGTCAGAAGAAAGTGAAACATTTAGATTTAGACAATTAGATTCAGAGATTAATTAGGCAAACAAATAATTTTGGTCAAAAAACGATTTGGGCCATTATTTTAGGAGGGTGGCGATATACAAAGCCATTGGTATGGTTTATTTTCCTCTTCAAGTATTTGCTGATATCACCTAGCAGGGGAAAGAATAAGCCATAATCAGTATATATTTTCATGAACAGCGAAACTCAGTGAGACAGAGAGTAATGAGCTTACAGACAAATGGAGGGAAAATACACACCTGACCATTGTGTTTTGTCACTTTTGCAATTAAATTCTGAATGATTGAACCACATCCCACCTGGGTTCAGTCCCTGTGTTAATTAACTCCTTTATTAAATCTACCAAAATATTTTTTAATTTTTTTTTCTCTGCAGAGAACTACGACTATGCAAACTACTATAATGAAGGGGATACAAGAGGAAATCTATGTGACAACAGCACCATGGATGGCTTTCGCCAATTATTTCTCCCCCTTCTCTACAGTCTGGTCTTCATCCTTGGCTTCATAGGTCAGAGTCCAATTGATTGTTGTCTGTTTGTGTGCGCACCTGTGTGTGTGTGTGTGTGTGTGTGTGTGTGCGTGCGTGGGTGTGTGTGCGTGCGTGTGTGCGTGCGTGTGCGTGTGTGTGTGTGTGCGTGTATGTGTGTTTTCTGTGCCAATATCTGTGCCAAAATCTGTGCAAAACATGCAGAGGCCTGATGACCAGCCAGCCAGGGTTTAAGGTAAGTAAGTATAGCAGAGGTAAGATAGCCAGTTGTGTGTATGGTTGACCAGCCCAGCTCCTCTTTGGGGACAACTTCATTGTGTCATATAGTATTGAGAGTAGAGATAGCCTCAATCCTAAACATCTCCGGACTTAAAGGTGCTGTAGGTAAGATTTAAGCGCTATTAGCAGTGTCCTTTCCATCAGCTGATGAGTGAGTGAAATATCTGCTTTGAGTTGGCTGCACCTGCCTCTGCGTGAACCAATTTAGGCTCATTTCTGACCTATCAGGGAATCTCATGCCTGACTGGTTCGGTTCAAGGAATGCATATTTTCTGTCAAACATACGTAGGCGAATGCAACTCCTCAATGATGGAGAAGCATTGGGGAATTTGGAGCAGAGGGGGAGGGGATGTTTGTCAATTGTTACATTTCAAAATTGTACTCTCCTCCAGCCTTCTCTCTCTCTCTCTCTCTCTCTCTCTCTCTCTCTCTCTCTCTCTCTCTCTCTCTCTCTCTCTCTCTCTCTCTCCAACTCTGGGATCTAAACTACAGCACCTGTAGGTGCCGTGCATTTGTGTAGGTGCGCGATGTTATTCGACTCAAAAGAACTGATCGTTGTTTTGTTTCCAAGGTAACGGCCTCGTGGTCTGCATCTTTGCCAAGAACCGCAGCCATATCAACGTGACGGACATCTGCCTCCTCAACCTGGCCATCTCCGACCTCCTCTTCATCCTGTCCTTGCCCTTCTACACCCACACCGCTTTTGTCGACAATTGGATCTTCGGTGCCTTCATGTGCCATTTAATCACCGGCCTCTACATCGTAGGATTCTATGGGGGCATATTCTCCGTGGTTGTCATGACACTGGACCGCTACGTGGTCATCATGCACGCTCACACGCTGGCCCGGCATCGCCACTATAGGTTTGGCATCGCCGTGACGACGCTGGTGTGGGCACTGAGTTTGTCCATCTCCCTGCCGTCGGTGGCCATCACGCAGCTGAAGAACGAGTCTTCAGTGTGGCAGTGCGACTTCCTCTCCGAGAGCATCCCCTGGAGGCACTTCCAGATCCTGTCCAACAACATCTTCGGACTGCTGATCCCACTGCTGGTGATGGTGGTCTGCTACGCCCGTGTCCTGCCGTCCCTCATGGCCATGAAGAGCGCCAAGAGACACCGCGCCGTCAAGCTGGTCATCATCATCGTGGTGGTCTTCTTCCTATTCTGGAGCCCCTACAACGTGGCGCTATTTCTGCTTTTCTACCGAGACAAAACTGAAAACTTCACCACTGATTGTGACACCAACCTGCAGATATCCATCCAGGTTACGGAGGCGATCGCCTTTACACATTGCTGCCTGAATCCAATCATTTATGCTTTCGTCGGACAAAAGTTTGCGCGACGGGCTCGAAGGCTTCTGCGCGCGTGGCTGCCATGCGTGTTCCGGTCTAGAGATGGGTGCTCATCCAAGAGGAGCTCTGTGGCGTCCGTGTCTTCAGAGGCCACCTCCACCTTCACCATGTAGCCTCGGGGGCTAAATGGTGACAGTGTCAAGTAATTGGAGCAGGTGGCTATTAAAACGTCATCCCCCATTGTGTCCTTACTATGCTGAACCAGCTTTAAACCATTCTTCATCATACACTGCTACGTTTGATGCTTGTTCATTTCTTTGTCATTTATTTTAGCAAGACAGGAAGGCAGGGCAATAGTTGTGCATTAACCCTTGTGTGTTCATATTTCTGTTATTCAGCCAGTGTTGGTGGGTCTGGTGGACCCACAAACTGCTACATTTTGGGTTTTTTTATTCAACACAATCAAAATTTATATGTTAAAATACAGATGCAATTAACATACAAACATCTGTTTATCTAAACGCATGTTTATATTGATTAAAAAAGGTTCCACAGACCCAAACACCATACAAGGGTTAATGTTGAAGATGACTTCTGCTTTAATTAGATAGTAGCCTATAAAACAGAAGAATGTCATTTCATTTTGTCCGAATACAATGACTTGTTTGAGTTACAGATGTGCTAAATCACTTGTGTAATGCCTGTTGTAAATAAAATAAAAATTAAAATAAATAAAATAAAATAAAAATGTCTACATTATACAGTCTAATTATATCTTATTGAAAATGAATGCATTATTAGCTTTTTTTCCTATGTCTTTTATATCCATCTATTCTATGTGTGGATGAAAATAAAAATGGGGCCCATTTAAAGGTTAGTGAATTACTGTAATGTCAATCTAAGAATAAATAACATGTTTAATTATATGTCGCGATGTAACGGGTCGGGGTAGGACCCAAGTGCAGCACAAAACCAAGCATGTATGAAAATAAAGTGTCTTTATTTTCAAAGTTATCAATAGTCACAGAGGACAGGTGGGATCGGGAATCCGGGACGGAAGGCAGGCGAACAGAGTTCAGGAGGGGCGAGGCGAAGATCGGAGTGGGAAACCGGGACAGGAGACAAGGCGAACGGAGATCCAGAAGGACGAGGCCGGGATCATAGTCGGGGACAGGCAGGATTGGGAAACCGGGATCGTAGGCAGGAGAATTGCTGGAGAGACTTGTGACTGTGACAGAACCCCACCCTCAAGGGACGGCTCCTGACGTCCCAAAACTCCAACGCCGAGATGGGTGGGAGGAGGGGGGCTTGGAGGAGGGTTAGTATTCCTCTGAGATGTTGCCATCCACCTGCATGTCCTCCGAGGACGTCTCGCTTTCCTCATCGTCACTTCCAGGTAGATCGATGGGTTGAGGGGCTGGGGCCCTCCTATCTGGGTCCTTGGTCGGTGCAGTGGTCCTGGACGTCTGGTCGGGGTGATGGCGATGAAACTCCCGAATGGAGACCTTGTCCAGGTCGTGCCTGGCAGGGACCCAGGACCTCTCTTCCGGACCGTAGCCCTTCCAGTCGACCAGGTACTGCAGACCCTTTCCATGACGATGAGACTGAAGGAGCTGGTGAATTGTGTAGGTGAGACCCCCATCGATCAACCTTGGGAGAGGGGGAGGTGGAGCGGCAGGGACGAGAGGACTCACCAGAGCAGGTTTGATCTTGGACACATGAAACGTCGGGTGGATCCTCATGGACAGGGGAAGCGTCAGCCGAACCGCCGCGGGGTTGACAATCTTCTCGATCTTCAACGGACCAATAAACCTAGGCGCCAGCTTCTTTGATTCCCCCCTTAGGGTAGGTCCCGAGAAGACAGCCACACGCTTTGGCCTACCTGGTAGGTAGGGGCCCTGGTGCGGTGGCGGTTAGCTGACGCCGAATAGCAATCAGCCGAGAGTAGCAAGGTGGCCCTTGCTTGGTCCCAGGTCCTGCGGCAGCGACGGATGAAGGCCTGGGCCGAAGGACAGGAGGCCTCCTTTTCCTGGGCGGGAAACAGTGGGGGCTGGAACCCATAGGCACACTAAAAGGGAGAGAGCCCTGTGGCAGAGCTGGTTATCGTGTTGTGGGCATACTCAACCCATAGGAGCTGTTGGGACCATGAGGCAGGGTTTTTCGAGGCCATGCACCGGAGAGCCGTCTCCATCTCCTGGTTCTTCCTCTTTGTCTGGCCATTGAACTGAGGATGGAAACCTGAGGATAGGCTGACCGTGGCCCCGACTTAGCTGCAGAACTCCCTCCAGAAGATGGAGGTGAATTGCGGTCCCCTGTCGGACACCACGTCGACGGGAAGGCCATGAATACGGAAAACGTGCTGGAGGACCAGTTCAGCTGTTTCCTTGGCCGAGGGTAGTTTGGGCAGCAGCACAAAGTGAGCCAGCTTGCTGAACCGATCGACCACGGTCAAGATGGTGGTATGGCGGTGGGATGGGGGCAAACCGGTGACGAAGTCCAGGGAGATTTGAGACCATGGGCGGTGGGGTACCGGCAGAGGGTGGCCAAGACCAGCCGGAGCCCGATGGGAGACCTTTTGCTGGCTGCAGACCGGGCAGGCCCCCACAAATTCACGGGTGTCCTCCTCCAACGTGGGCTACCAGAATCGCCGCTGGATTGCATCCTTTGTACGCGTAATCCCGGGTGGCAGGTGAGGTTGGAGTTGTGCATCCACTGGAGGACCTCGGAGCGGAGAGCAGTGGGGACAAACAGGCGGTCAGGAGGGCAGGCACTGGGTCCCGAGTGACCTCCTAGGTTGGTTCCAACCCTTTCCTCTACCTCCCAGGTGAGGGGGGCAACCAAGCAGGTGGATGGGAGGATGGTGTCGGGGTTTGCCGTGGACTTTTCCGAAAACTCTTTCTCCGAAAACTGCCGAGAAAGAGCGTCCGGCTTGACATTGCGGGTTCCGGGTCTATAGGAGAGAGACATCCTGACCTAGTGAGAAACAGGGCCCAACGGGCTTGTCAAGAGTTCAGCCGCTTGGCGGACTGAATGTACTCCAGGTTCTTATGGACGGTCCATACTAAAAAGGGCTGCTTGGTTCCCTCCAATGAATGGTGCCACTCCTCTAGTGCCAGCTTCACCGCCAGAAGCTCCCTATTCCCGATGTCGTAATTTCTCTCTGCGGGAGACAGGCGGCGAGAGAAAAAGGCACAGGGGTGAAGCTTTTGATCCACCGCCGCTCGTTGGGAGAGGACCGCTCCTACTCCCACGTCAGAGGCGTCCACCTCCACCACAAACTGCCTCTTGGGATCGGGCATCGGGAAGATGGGGGCAGATGTGAACTCGGCCTTGAGGGCCCGGAAGGCGGTGTCGGCCGCCGGAGACCACAGGAATGGGACCTTGGAGGATGTGAGGGCTGTCAGGGGCGCAGCGACGGTACTGTACCCCCTAACAAACCTCCTGTAAAAGTTTGCGAACCCCAGGAAACGTAGCTGCTTGCGGGAGTCAGGGATGGGCCAGGCAGTGACAGCTGATACCTCGGCAGAGTCCATGCTGATGTTGCCCTTCCCCATTACATATCCCAGGAAGGAGACAGAAGTAGCGTGAAACTCACATTTCTCCACCTTCACGAAAAGTGAGTTCTCCAAGAGCCGCTGCAAAACGTAGTGGACGTGTTCCTCCATGTTTTTTGAGAACTAAAATATCATCCAGATACACAAATACGAATCGGTCCAACATGTCCCGCAGGACATCGTTAATCAGTGCCTGGAAGACAGCTGGGGCGTTGGTGAGACTGAAGGGCATCAAAGATACTCATAATATACTCATAGATACTCATAATGCCCCATCGGTGTGTTGAAGGCCGTCTTCCACTTATCTCCTTCCCTGATCCGGACCAGATGATACGCGTTGCGGAGATCCAGCTTGGAAAAGATGGTGGACCCCTGCAACAGCTCGCAGGCAGAGGAGATGAGTGGGAGGGGATACCGGTTCTTGATCGTGATCTCGTTCAGACCCCGGTAATCGCTACACGGACACAGGGTCTTGAGACCACAGAGAATAGACGGCCCCTGGGAGGCGACGACTCGAGCTGCAGGTCTATGGCGCAGTCGTATGGGCGATGCGGAGGTAGGGAGTTGGCCTTAGCCTTGCTGAATACTTCTCTGAAGTCTGAGTATTCAGCTTGAACCCCCATCATGGTGGGGGCGGGGTCAGAGCAGGCTCTCAGACGTGGGGCAGACGCCTGGTTGAGGCAAACTTGATGGCAAGCGGGACTCCAGCCCAGGATGGAACCGGTTGTCCAGTCTATGGTGGGGTTGTGGCGACAGAGCCAGGGGAAACCTAATATAAATGGTAGACGGGGGGACCTCAGGATGTGAAACTGGACGGTTTTGTGATGGTTAACTGACAGGAGTAGACGGAGGGGTGCCGTCTGGTGGGTGACTGTCCCCACTAGGTGGTCATCGAGGGCGCAAGGCGGGGATGGGTGCGGAAGAGGAACCCGCTGGACGTTTAGTTGACGTGCCAGCTCCTCGTCGATGTTTATGTCGGAGCCGGAGTCTATGAAAACAGCCAGGGTGTGAGACCCCTCAGACAGGAGCAGGCAGGCCTGGCATAAAGGACGTGAGTGGGAGGAGAGGTTAGAGGTATGACTCACCAATAGTCCCCCTTCTAATGGTGAGTCCGGGTCCAGGGTTGAGTGCGCTGGATCCATGATTGGCCAGAATGTACTGTAACGGGTCGGGGTAGGACCCAATTGCAGCACAAAACCAAGCAAGTATGAAAATAAAGTGTCTTTATTTTCGAAGTTATCAATAGTCACAGAGGACAGGCAGGATACAGGGAGAGGAGACAGGCGGGACAGGAGACAGGCGAACGGAGATCCAGAAGGACGAGGCGGGAATCGTAGTCAGGGACAAGCAGGATCGGGAAACCGGGATCATGGGCAGGAGAATTGCTGGAGAGACTTGCATGACTAAACAGCGAAGAATAATCTGGCACCAGGTGAATAGTGAGGGGCTAATTTGTAGCCTCCGCTATTCACCTGATGCAGCCCAGCTGCGAGGTTCAATGAATGAGTAGTGGAGGGGGCATGGCAGACAGACCGTGACAGGCGCAGGGCTGGGCAGGTCAGAGACTGGACTTTCTCGATAAACGCTTAAAGATACTTTTTCAGCCGTAGCCCAATAAAAGCAGAGACATTTGTACTACGCAACGTGTCACCGTTTCTTGTTACTCACCAAGGTGTCTCTAAGCCACAGGTGACACAATCACAGACAGTGACTTCACATCAGGCCACACCAGCAATGAGCTCCCAATGGCGAAACGAAGTGCTGTGTAAAGGATAAACATATCACCAAAGGAACAGCTGAGTATGAGTATGTATGGACTGTTTTTCAACCAAAAGTAAAAAATGGAAATTAGTCACTTACACACACACACATACATACATACATACAGTACATACATACATACATACATACATACACAAAGTTTGCCACTATGCTTCAAATTTTATTCTTATGTACTTAACATTTTTCTGCTTTGGTAAAAAAATTCTGACTAAGTAACTAACTAAAGTTACGAGAACTAACTAAAATTCTCTGTAACTTTTCAGAGATCAATTTTAATAAGAAGTTGTGTAAGAGACCACAATTTTCTTCTCGGTGCGCAAAAAAAAAAAAAACTCTTTTTTTTTTTTGTGCAACTTTTTGTGCAAACTTCCTCCGGTGGAAACCACACACACACACTTGTGTGCACCGCCAGGGTCTGCAGGGTACAGAAATCGAGAGGAAATCAGTCTGACTGCTGGTGTTTGATATGTTTGGTAAGCCTGCACACCAGTTCTGACAGCAAGAATCAGCAATCATCCTAAGCCTGAGCTCGGACACTACACAGAGGACATATTTGTATTGGGCTTTCTCCTTTCAACATGGGACATTGGAATATGACGGCCAGGTAACTTTTCATTGTAATTTTACTTTTCATTGTCATTTAACTTGAAGATTACTGTTGACTATATGTATCGAGATGAACGATAGATGAATGAAACTTGACAATATGACAACAAAGGGCCCATCAATTCGTGTCAGCTTCTGCATCAGAAAATTTAGGTTAGTCTTTTATGCTCTAATATAGGCTAATATAAAAACTTGAATGAATATAATACATCTATGAAATGAAACAGTGGCTGGTCTCTGTGGGGACGGAGAGCTCCGTCCAACACAGTTATCACACAGGTATTCACATCCAATCGTGACAAAATCTTCATCGATGAGAGAGAGACTGGAGCAGTCTCTTTATCGCATGTGACCAGTTGATGTAAATGCATGTAAAATACACGTGAAGGACGCGTTGCAGGGCGTAGAACTAATGCGATGAATGATTGGATAACGCAAAATCCTTTACACAAAAGGATTATCAAACAAAAAATGACATTTAATGAAAGCCAAATGTAACACTTGTTACAGGTTGTAGTTATGGGTAGTATATTCAGAAGATTTTGATTCGTAAGAGCAGTAGTATAACTGTAAGAGCAGTAGTATAACAAAAATAATTGAAATATAATGAACACACCACACCCGTAATATGAGTTTAAAATGCCGGCTTCTTTTGTATAAAAGTAAAGAAAGTAGTTATTGTAGATGAAGTAACAAATGGGTACCCTATGACATATTTAAGAAACACTTAAAGCCTAGTTTATACTTCTGCGTAAAGTGCCGTACGACGGATACGGAGAGCCCTCTCCGTCGACGGAGAGCCTGACGGAGAGCCTCTCCGTCGTCTCCGTCGGCCTGAAATATTTTTTAAGTATCCGTCACTCCGTCAACGCACAACGGAGACCGCAAGGGCTGCGATTGGTCCTCTAAACACGTCATTTACACATGTATGACTCACAATGAATCACATTCTATCGCTATCGACTTCTATCACAACGTAAACACTGGCAGCGCCATTTATGTATATACGCTTTATACGCTATATATACGCTAGATATATACGCTACATATATATCATTTACTATATGGACGCATAAAGCTCAAAATGCAAGCAGACCTACTTGAACTTGTGAAACTTAAAAGAGACGGTGGCAAATTGCACTAAATTGTTGTAAATAGTTTTATTTTTTTATTTTTATTAGTTTGTGTAAGGTTTTTACTTTTAAAAGCATTTCATTTATAATGTATCCCCTTTTCTATTTAATAATTGATCCCCTCTTAAATATTTTTTCCTTTTGTACTTATTTACTTGCGTGAATGTCATGGCCAGTCTTCGTAGCGACCCCTACTGGTCAAGCGGGAAATTGCATTCCGTATCCGTCACCACGACGGAGAACTATGAGGGCTCGAGGGGTCTCCGTAGTTACGCAGTCGGATTACGGATTACGCAGTCGGAGAAGTATAAACTAGGCTTAACACATAACACACATGTACACTACAATGTTAAACACACAAATTACCTTCAAAACCCCTACTTTCCTTTAGGGAAAGAAATCTATAATTTTCTATTTATCTATTTAGTTGTATCTATTTTATAGTTACCTCTATTTAATTGTTTCTAATTCATAAACCTTATTTAGAGTTTAAGCTATTATTTTGTTTCTATTTGGTTAGATTAGTATTTGTCTAAACCCCTGTATGCCTAGATAGCATTATCTTAGCAGCTTAGCACTGTATCCCTAAATAGCATTAACATAGCACATCGATATACTACATCAACCATTTCGGAACACGACATTCAAACAGGGCAAAAACAATCAAAATCAACAATCCAGTTATCACGTATCAAGTATCAAGTATCTAGTAAACAAAACAAAAAGATTAAATTGTCAAAGAAAACATATGTTTGTGAGTGTGATGTCTTGTAATTCAGTTCGGTGTGTGCTAATCAGTTCCGATGGAACGTGGCAATGTGGTTCATGCAACGTTGTGAATTCTTCGTGAGAGAGTTTTTAAGTACCTCCACATACAGAAATATTGCTGGTTCCTGTAGTCCTACCACTTTTGGAAGAGGGACTAGACGTTGGTGTCAGGAAAAAACTGGTTGTTTCCTCCGATGGATCAGGAACTATTCGTCATGGATGTGGTCGATAGCTCTTGGGTAGCTTGCCATCTCGTTCAGGGGCGGTTTCTCGTATGTGCGACATGTGCGGTTGCACAGGGCGGCATCTTTGGGGGGGGCGGCATCGGAGGCACGCCAATTTTTTTTTTTTTTTTTTTGGACGAGCGCCTATGCTGCCCAGACATCATGCCAGTGCATGATTTGATTGATAACATGGGCACCGATAGGTTATCTAATGCCCATCTCATTCTGGGGAGTGTGTGCGCCCTCCGTTTGGTGCAGGTCCGCCCTACCGCTGTGCTGGTCTCACACACACAACCTGAAGGGGGAGGGGGAGGGGGGCGCGCGATTCAGGCCTTCTCCCTTGCTGCAGCGGGCATCTAATGGCATCTAATAATGCAACAGGCTACCATAAGTTAATCACGCCAGTTATTACACACGTTTGGATTTGGGCATGCCTCAGACTCGTGGTGTGAGCGGTATCGGAGCGACACTGGAGCGGAACACAGCGGCCGCTCCGGCGTCTAAATAAAAAACCGCTCCACGCTCCAGCAACATCCCATCCGCTCCTTGCACGCTCGCGCTCCGCTCCGCTCACTAGCTCTGGCCCGGACTCATTTCACCTAGTCAAATAGACTTCACTAGCAGCCCAATAATATGCCAACACAGGTGGACTGTAGCGTTTAATAGAAGGGGAAATCCTCGCGGCTGGTTTGGCTCCCCAACGTCCTGTTTCCCCCGTCGCCATGGCAAGGCGTCCTCGCGACCCCCCGCCCCCCCCCCCCCCCCCCCCCCCAGCTGCGCGCTTGACAGTTCACTAGTAGTATAAAGGCTCAGCGCTGTGTTTTAGTCATTTTTGTATAAATGCTTTCTGAAAACTCCTCAACCCCATTTAGTATGACACATTGTGTCATCAACATTCATACCAGTACCAGCAGTTTGTAAGTAATTTGTCAGTTATTGATATGTCATAAATTGGTTCTCAAAATTCACCAGATTGATGCATTTAAATTAAATCTACTGAATTTTTTCTCCCGGGGGGGCATGCCCCCGGACCCCCCTAGAGGATTGCAAGCCCCCCACCCACATATTTATATATCTGTTTTATTTCAGTATGGTTGTGACAAGAGTTTTTACAATAAAATACATTATTGTACAATCCTAAACCTAAATGAACTGGTTTGACTTTTGGAGGGGGGGGGGGTGCCGGGTGGGGGGTTCGCACAGGGCACCAAACAGGCTAGGACCGCCCCTGATCTCGTTCGCGGTAGCGTGGAGCTTGAATGGTATTGGCTCCGAGCGATTTCTTCTCATTCAATAAAATATCTTATAACTAATGTATAACAAAACCAAAGTCTACCTATGTAGACCGAATAGAAATAAACACACTTCCGTAAAATCAAATAAAAGGTTACACAACACCAATAAATTCTTTTTTCAATTTCCTAAACTCACTCGTTCAAAACTAGCTGCTTGCTTCTATCTCTCGTCATTAAATCTGACGTTTTTCCTTATATTAACTAGTTATTTGTTACTGAATCAATTGTTACCTGGGTTACACACTCCCCTCTTAAATCTATGCAAGTCCCTTTGCATCTCCTAATAGTTTCTTTAAACTATGTATGGTTTTGATAAGGGTGTAAAACTAGGCTCTAGAAGGGATTTAGTGATGGCTGTACTCAAAGTCTGACATAGTGTTTGTACAATGGTCACTAAGGGATGACCTAAGTTGTAATATGTCAGTCGTCTAGTCGGTTCTCTTTGTCTTGAGGATCTTCTCACTGAATTCTGACTCTCACCTCCATCTTCATTCCTTTCATCAATCACAGCTTCATCTTGATGTTTGGCTTCACCATTTTCTGCAGGTTCAGACTCACTATGTCTCTCTGTGTCTGTTCCATTGGAGGTTTCAGGTAAGTATTCAGCATCGGTTGTTTCCATTTCAGGTTCTGTTCTTTCCACAGGTGGGTCTGTTGATTGTCCAGGTAAGTTCTCTTTTCCAGGTTGGTCACTTCTGGTGACTGGTTCCATATCAGGTAAGTGTCCATGTTCATGTTCAGGTAAGTGTCCAGATTCCTTTTCATTGTCAGGTAGGGATGAACTTCCAGACGAGGCTTCACTGGTGCACTCCGGAGCGCTGTTGGAGACTGCTGCAGTACCCGCACAGGTAGGCTCAACGGAAGAACTGGGCTGCTCTCTGGAAGGCACATTCCTGGTGAATCTTATGGGTTCAAAGACTGGATTGTGTAGGGAATAGGGCACAAAGTCATCTTCAACAGAGTAAAACTCTGTCTCTTGCTCATCAGGAACAGGTTGTGATCTCGTCATCAAATCGGACGTGTTTTCTGAACCAGGAACAAGAAACACATTTTTGATTGGCTCTCGCGACCGTGCTCTCAAAACAACAATGCGTTTTATCGCAAAGGGCAACCTAATAATATGCATTGCTATTAAACATTTGAATTAGATTAACTTATGCATTTTATAACTAATATGTACAATATTTTATAACTTTAATCATCTAAGTTTTAATTCTACTTATTCACTATTTATTTATATTAACTAGTTATTTATTAACTGAATCAATTGTGACCTGGGTTACACAAACACAACACATCAAATTGCACACAGAAGAGTCAATCCCGCAACCTCACAAAAAAAAACTTGTATTACTTTTCATTCTCGTACGACCAAATGTCCCTATGTTTCAAGTAGGCCTAAAAGTAAAAAATGGAACACACACACACACACAGTTTGCCACTATGCTCCAAATTTGTTTGTCCACTACAAATACAGTAGATGTTTTGTGAATAGATTACAACTGGAACGATAACGTTACTCTTGTCTTCCTCTGGACTCATGTTTTCTCCATCAGGAACGCCACCGAATCATTCAACGGGACCACTGAATATGAGTATGACTACTACCCGGACTACAATCTCTCTGAGGGGTCGTGTGAATACGGCCGTCCCGCCACCTACTTCATCCCGCCGCTCTACTCCCTGCTGTTCCTGCTGGGCCTCCTGGGGAACGTCCTGGTGGTGTGGGTGCTGGTGGCCGGCGCGCGGCTGCGCAGCGTGACCGACGTCTGCCTCCTGCACCTGGCGGTGGCCGACCTCCTGCTCCTCTGCTCGCTGCCCTTCCTGGCCGAGCAGGCCAGGGTGGAGCGCTGGAGCCTCGGGGACGCCATGTGCAAGGTGGTGTTGGGCACCTACTATGTCGGTTACTACTCTGGGATCTTCTTCATCGTCCTCATGAGCGTGGACCGCTACCTGGCCATAGTGCACGCCGTCTACGCCCTCAGGGCGCGCACCAGGACCTTCGGAGCGCTGGCGGGCCTGGCCACGTGGACGGCCGGGGTCCTGGCCTCGTTGCCGGAGGTGACCTTTTTGAAATTGCAGAGCTCCAACGGCACGGAGGGGCACAGAGAGTACTGTGCGCCTTCATACAGTGATCCTGGAAGTCCTGGAGAGGTTGAACATGATGCCAGGCACTGGTGGAGGATCTTCGGCCTGTTTAAAATGAACATCCTGGGCTTAGTGATTCCATCGGTCATCATGACCTTCTGCTACAGCCAGATCGTGCGGACGCTCCTGTCGAGAAAGTCATCCAAGACGCCGGCCATTCGTTTGATCATGGTGGTGGTGGCGGTGTTCTTCTGCTGCTGGCTGCCTTTCAACGTTATGTGCTTGTTCAAGGCCTTGGAGCTGATGGAGATCTACACAGCGTGCGACAGCAGCAAGCACCTACGGCTGGGGTGGCAGGTGACCCAGGTGATCGCGTACAGCCACAGCTGCATCAACCCCATGCTCTATGTGTTTGTCGGGGAGAGGTTCAGGAGGAACCTGCACAAGCTGATGCTCAGGTCCCCCTGCATGCGGTGCCCGGGGTTGTTGAAATGCATCCCACCTCAGGAGAGGCTCAGGGGCTCCATCTTCTCACAGAGCACCAGCATCAGTGAGCGCTCCATAGCTCAGTGAGGCTGGTGCTGAAAGTGTGCATACGCTTGTGCTTATGGCCTGGAAGTGTAAGCCTAATATAGATTCCTTATATGCTTTGACCTTCATTGCATGGCACAAGTGTAGTAGTAGAAATGTGTGCGCTAGTTATTAAGATAATTGAATGTTTGAGCTTGTCAATGCCATTCTTGCACTTGACCCCATAAGGGAATAAAACCAAAACACAGTCTTCTGCCATATTGTTGTCCATGCCAAGGCTTACGTTCAAAGCAAACCAGGAGAGAGAGGTGTCCACTGTTGGGGGACCTTCCCTTTGGAACGAGATATGGGTTGCTGAGTTCCCAGTTTAATCAAACTTTTAAAGAAACATTTCTCAAAAAAGCTTTTTATTGTGTGGGCTCTTAAACATTGTGCTTTTCGTTTTTGCCCTCCTCGTTTTTAACTGTTTTGTGTTTTATCTCTGACTTTTTGTTGTTGTTTAGTCATCCAGTTTTATATTCTGTACAAATAAATATATTTTTATAGTACTTCGGACTTTGCTGAAGAATAAAGCACACCCAGCATCGTATAATGACAAGCTACAGTACTGTCAGGGTTAGGGTGCGGAAGACCCAAATTCAGAACACAGACAAACTGGTTAGTGAGAACAGAGTTTTAATGGAAGAACAGGCAAAGTAATGATGAATGGTTCCCGATTGGTGAAGGTGAAGGATGGACCAAGGGCAGATGGCAGAAGCAGTGAGTGGAGAAGTGGTAGGCAGGCTGCAGGCAATTCGAGAGCGGCAGGCAGGCATGGAGGCAGGCGAGCGGAGATCGGAGTAGGCGGGGACAGGCAGGATCGGGAAACCGAGACAGGAGATGGATGAATTGCAGGAGAGGCTTGCATAAACCAAACAGTGAAGACAATCCGACACCAGGTGAATTAAAATGGTGAAGGGCAGATTTGTAGCCTCCACTAGTCGCCTGACGCGGAGCACCTGTGAGTCTGAATCAACGAGTGAGGAAGGGGGCGTGGCAGACAGAGCTTGACAAGTAGCCTACGGCAAACAATCTCATTGTAATTTAATTTATGTAACAACCATGTGTCCATTACTGGCCAAAAACAAAACAAATATAAGCTCTTCTCTTTAACATTCCTATGCATTTCAACGTTTCACTTCCATTTCTGAACTACTTTCATTAACATTACTAAACTTTTCCCGTGGACAGACTTAGTAATGGGAAGCAATGAAGACGCGATGCACAGAGCTCTAGTCGGAGGCTTACTTCATTTAATCAACCACTTAACTCACGCATGCGTGACCAAGTAGGACACGGCATGTCGTAAACACGCGCAACATTGTCATGCAATGTCAAACGTAACAAGCCTGTATTTCATATAGGCTACAAACCCGTGCATTGCCAATACAACTGTGATAGTTACTAGACAAATAAGTGACTCCAAGTGCCCTAGTTTCTGTTCCTCACATTGCTTCCCTTTTCAAAATCGATTCGCCTTTTCTTTCATTTTTCACGTATTGCTCATCCCAGTACAACTCATATCCTCCAGGGCTGCTAGCAAATCAAAATATGCAATGCTTTGAATCTGTGATAAAAAAAAAGACACATGTTCCATGTCGTCTTTGATAGTCCAACCGTTGTGTCGGGAAAATTGTGCCTTGGACTTAATAATGCAGAGGGCATTGCTGATGTGACCGGGACAGCTATAAACCCCTGACATTGTGACAACGCCACTCTGGGACTCACCCAGAGAATACTACATTACAGGTTACAGGTTCTTATGTTAAAAGGAAAGGGAGCAGAGAGGTGAATTTCTAGTTTTGCACAAGTTTCAATTGTATCTACAGTTAAAAATTTATATTAATAAATTAGCCGGAAATCTCATTAGAAATTTAACAATTATTCCAAAAGACACCCTTCTACATGTTTAAAAGGTTACCGCTACCCTGGGGTATTGTGGCAGTACAAGGTGACTGTCAGGGAGGCCTACAGCGGTGGGGGAGTGAAGGGAAAGAGGCCACCACCAGGTACCTGAAAAGAGGAGGGGCGTCTCACACACACTGCAAAACAACAGACACACAGGTTAGAGCACAGCAAATAATAAACATGCTAAATAAAAAAAACTAAATAAGAAAAACCCTCCACCTAGTGAGCCACCACCTGCAACCTATAACCAGTTTAAGAACCCCAGGTATAGGGTTAACTCATGTTGGTTCCTCTAAAGAAAGAAAACAAGAGGTACAAAGAAACAACTAAATCAAACTAATCTTAACTAAGCGAAGAACAAAATCAACCAACACAAATTAATCACAATGCTCAATAAAGAAAAATAACCATAAGTACAAAAAATGTAGCTTTTCTGGCCAGAAAACACAATACTAAACCAGACTACAGACAGGCTGCTGAGGCTGGGGTACAGAGAAGCTCCCATGGGGTAACCGTGGCAAACCCACTCAAGGCAGAAATGATTCACACCCAGAACTTTTCTGAGGCACTCTCTGACAGAGCCTAAATGGCTTTATATACTCATCCTTTGTCCTTCTTTTGTATTGTATTGTGGAAATAACAAATAAAGATAAGATAATGCAGGTGCTAGACAAATGCTTTCTCAGTCCGGAAAGAACCACAGGACTGAGGTCTGCGTTAAATGAGGTCATCCTGTACGTGAGAATTTCTGGTTACAGGGTTCACTTTAAATACGTACATAGTACGTGTGCATGCTGTTGCAGAAAACTCTCTTGGCTTGCACAACCCGAATATTCATTCTGAGAAACGGCATGGCATGGTTTGGCATGGTGGTTGTCCGATCCAAGCAGTACTTTCAGACTGACATGAAAGGGACATAACATTACAGAGCAATGTTGGCGTTCTTGTTAAGACAAATTTGTGGCACTATGAGTAAATTAACATGACTAAAACTGAAGACTAAGACTGAAACAAACAACTCACACAAGTAGTGAGTGCTTTAGAAATACACTTTG
Organism: Urophycis tenuis; assembly: GCA_036785325.1. Lineage (NCBI taxonomy): Eukaryota > Metazoa > Chordata > Actinopteri > Gadiformes > Phycidae > Urophycis > Urophycis tenuis. Next base: position 2,681,047 of record JAXIVH010000002.1, on the reverse strand, counting down.
GGGAAGTAAATGGAGTTTACAGTGGAACTGTACACACACAGCAGTCAGATCATGTTCCATGTACGTTTAATGGCAAAATAACCCGAGGACAAAAATATATTTACAACAGAATAATGTGTACACACATTATGCATTTTCTGTACAAAGAAATATACATGCAAAAAAGGGAAAGAAAAGACATTCAAATATGACATTGCTGCAGTCTTGTACTATAATGTATAAAATATGCCAAAGGTTATGGAGGTTCACATCCTGGACACGGCCACTGAGCCTGCTCCTCTTCTCTGTACATCTTTACACGACAACCACAGCAGGCCTTCCAAAGGCTTCTCGGTCCTGGGTAGTAGTGTACACCAAGACAGAGCTCAGTTATGGAACTCCACCAATCTCACTTTTTTCAAACTTCTGGAAAATCACTGAGGCCAACGCCAATAAATTAAAAAACAAACAAACCCATGAAGGTCTTGAAACTTTATACGTATAGAAACAGACAGGAATGAGAATAAATGTTGGACTGACTTTGTGTTCCACGGCATCACCGATCTTCTCGGATGAGCAAGAACAACACAAGGTGATTTTAGAAGAGTTCACTGACTGGCACACAACAAGAAAAGAAACGATACCAGTTTTCAAGGACTTCAATATGTTTCAAATGGAAATGAGTGCAAAACATATCAAATTAAGCTGATGTATTAATTTGGATTTTTTTTTTAAGGGGGGTGGAGGGGCTATGTTTGTAGATTCACAAATGAAGTGGGGGACATGCGTACACTACTGCCCTGACAGAGCTGGGGGCGGTTGGAAGTCTCTGGTGTTTGGGTCACTGATGCTACTGAGCAGTGTGAGTCCCAGAGATTCAAAAGACAAATATTGCTTGGTAAAGATTGTTAACCAAGACTGATGGGCATGGGGGGGGGGGGGGGGGGGGGGTTGGTTGGGTTGTAGAACACAAACACAGAAACCCACATTGGTGTTTATCTACACAAAGCAATCAAATATACGTAAGAAGAATTTTGTGCACAGCTTCGAAAAACAAACGACAAAAAAAAGTGACTTTTTTTTGTTCAGTTACAACCACCAGCGACAACTTCCTGTGACGTCCAGAATAAATACAGCCAAACTGAACCAATGTAAACACATATACCTCTATGGTCGGAGTGGTCTTCTTATAATTTAATATGATAAATCATAACACATTTTAGCAGGAAAAAAAAGGGTAAAGAATACTCAACTTTGGTATCGTAACAGAAAAGAAAACACATCGGCGCAATGACAAACTCTCGAAAGCATAAGTGCATATATAATATAGATACACGTTTTCTTATACATCATCTCTTAAACACCCTCTGTTCGAAGGGTCGCAAGATATAATACTGAACTTAATACATAAGACTTAACACAATACAGACATCTACAGTATCGCAGTACTAGATACGTACATGCCTTTTTTTTCCCCAAAGAATACAGCTACAAAACAAGTCTTCATAAATAGTTGCATAAAGGTTAAAGCTGCAACATTGCACGTGGTAATCAACACAAAATACGAGTGCATTTCTAGTAGCGCGCTTTTTGCTCATCGTCAGTGTCCAGCCACCGAAGTGAAGGAGGGAGCATTACTTTCGGTTCTTCTTCTTCTTCTTCTTCTTATTGCTCCACGATTCCATTCTCCGATGGATCAGACTCTCACGTGAAACTCCGCGTCTGCGTCGGGTTTTGTGACAACTTCTTTGAAAATGAACATGGAAGGCAGGAACATATTATTTACAAAATAAGGCGGATGCACTAAGAAATAGGAATAGATTTTCTCTCCAAAAAAATGTATTCTTGTTCTGCTCCTTCCCGCTTGTCTAGTCACTTAGTGTCATGAGTCCCTTAACTAGAACATAGTTGAAACTGAAACAGGGGGGCCTACCATAAGCAAACTATTGCATTGAATGAAACTACAGCATATTTTCGGGACAACTAAACAAAACAGGGTTTTGGTCGTTATCTTTAACTCGGACCCTGTTGAAGGGGCGCCGTTTTGTTCATGCAACTCGTTTCTACCCATTATTGTTGTTTTCCACCTTGACTGGAAATGTTGCCTTCCAAAAGTTGTGTCTTTAAAGATAATTCGAGTTTTTCGTCCACACTGTACATGTATTCTTTTACAAAAAAAGTTCTCTCTCTTGATACAAATGACAAACATATATTGTGTTCAACCAATACCGACCTGAATTCCATTTTTTTCCACCCCTCCCACCTATACAGTATTGTTCTTTCCTCTTGAATTATTCATATATTTTAACACCGTCTAACAACTAAAGACTAGCACACGCTGGCTCTTTTGAGAAAGCTCGGTTCTCTCCCTGCTAAAGTCAATGTTTGAAACGGAAAAAGTTCAAACAGTTCCTCTCATTGTTGTGCGGGCATAGTTCCATATGCCAATGGAGTGTTTGGGACAAGGGCAACAGATGACCAAGTAGGTTGAGATGACAGAAGAAGGGGGCTGGGGTGTCACCCAAGTGGGTCGTGGGTAATATCAGCAGAGGTCAGTCAGTCAGACAGCAGCAGCAGGACATTTCATGGCTGAGTGAGGAGGTGTGTGTGTGTGTGTGTGTGTGTAGGGGTGGGGGGGGGTTGAGATCGCCTCGTATCCCAGAGGTGTACTGGTCACATGGGCCGACGTGGCTTCAGCAGCTGAGCCCCGGGGCTTTCCCTCCCGGATCCCTGGCGTCGTGGCGTCGCCGCCGGCCCTGCCTTCCTTCAGACGCGGTCGAGGAGGCGGCTGTGGAGGAAGGGCTGCGTGGCGGCGACGGGCCGCACGTCCGTCTGGTGCTTCCTCCGCTCGATGAAGGAGATGAGCCTGGAGGTGTCCAGGTGGGCGTCGGGGCTGCCCCTCTGGGGTGATGGCGTGGGGGCGGCCGGCCGCGGCGTGCCACCGCCGCCGCCGCCGCGGCGTCTCTCGGCGTCGCGCGGCTGCAGCCACGGCGAGCGCAGGCAGGCGGCGGCCGTGGGCCTGTCGTCGGGCTCGCTCCGCAGCAGCGTGCACACAAAGTCCCGGGCGGCGCCGCTCACGCCCTGGAAGTAGTCCTGCGGGAAGCTGAAGTCCAGCCGGCAGACGTTCAGGCACGTCTCCTCCACGCTGTCGTCCAGGAAGGGCGACGCCCCGCTCAGCACCACGTAGGTCACCACCCCTGCGGAAGCAGCGGTCGCCGGGTTAACCACCGTGCCGGCAAACAAACGACACGCAACACGCTTTTCATGGGATTCTATAGTGATCTGTTTTTTTTTCTCTATTATGAAACGTGAGTATTTAAAGAAGTGCAATTGCAATACAAATAAAATGTATTATCATTATTATTATTATTATTATTTTTATTATTAACAAAGAACGAAAAAGTAATTGGAGCAAAGTAATGAGTGAGTAACAAATGAGTGCACTGTTCTCTTCGCGAACACCTCAACCCTACGCTCATGTCTCTCTCAGGATTTACACAACTCCACGCTCCCTCCCTTCATTCTGCTCCCTCTCTGAGTTTGCTCCCAACCCACCCAGGCTCCACATGTCCGACATGAGGGAGGCCGGCCGGCTCAGGACCAGCTCCGGAGCGGCGAACTCGGGGCTGCCGAGCAGCGGGTGGACGTAGGAGGAGGGCGGCTCCAGCTGGACCGCGTCGCCAAAGTCTGTGAGCTTCACCGTGGGCTGGGAGGAGACATGCTCCACTACCAGGTTCTCCGGCTGGCGGGTGACCGGGTGGGGTGGGGTGGGGTGGGGGGGAGATAAAAAGAGTCGCACATTAGCACATTAGTACCCAACTGACACTTGTCCCACAGATCCCTCCGCTGCGTGGACACAACCCCTTTGAAAGAGCTATCTAACAAAGGCTTTCAGTTTCAGTTTCACGTTTCTCGTCACATGCTAGATAACAACGTACATCATGACCAGCAGTGACATTCTTGTAGCTTGGGTGGACTCAACTTTGCATCGTAAAAATAAAATAAGATAAGTAAAAAATAAAAAGGTATATAAAATAATAACAAAACAATCAAACCAACCAAACCAACCAATCAAATCAAATAAGTGGCAGAATAGCCAATAAGTGGCAGGATAAAGTGGGTCAGGTAGATAAGTGGATACGGAGAGTGAATAATGGACAATGAAAATGAATAAGTACAAGAGCATACTAACAGAGGTAGACAAATGTTCTATAACTAATTTAATATCATACAATAATGGGATTTACGGCAAATTAAAATTAGAGTAAATCAGTAAAAAAAGGATTTTTTTTTAAACATATTTTACTACATATTGTCTGAACCATTGGCCACATCTTTGCCCCCAAAATGCTTTGAACCATAAAACAGTTGGACTTTGCAAAGCAAAAGACCAACCGCAAAGCCCCCTTAGCATGGCTGCATGGATGTATTGAATGATCTATTATTTCGCGGTCATTGGCAGCACCAGGTCATCTCCAGACCCCTCTCTCCCAGCATCCACAAAATACATGATGAAACAAAAACTCTGTTCTGTTCCCTATAATGTAAGGAACCTTGACATGAATGTGTGATGTGTGTGTGTGTGTGTGTGTGTGCGCTTTCGTGCAGGTGTTCATGTGTGCACAGGTGGGTGCGCCCCAAGCGGCAACATTCCATGCTGAAAAATGAAGCCCATGCGGAAGTGCAAAAACTTGCAGTTCCTCGACTGGCCGCTTGAGGCTGGCTGCAGAACGGAGTCAACTCCCATAGACACCCATGTTAAAATGTCCAACTTTACAGCCAAAATAAACATGTTTACAGCCTGGTTCAAAAAAACGTTTTGGAGTCTTTCAGTGGTGTTCGAGTCCATGACAACTGTGAAGGGGGTGAATTTTTTTAGAATCCATTATTTTAATGCACAGAGAAGGATTTATTTTATGAATAATTAAGGGCGTGGTCAACTTGATTGGCAGCTGTCATCTGTAATCACGGCATGACCTTCACGGATTCGAGGCTTTGATTGGTCTGGCCGGAGGTAGACGGGCTTAGAACACAGACTGATATGTCCAAGATGGCGGCGCCCAGAAGCTCAATTTTAGGCTTCATCTCCGCTGTTAAGAATGTCTATGGGTGACGTCACGGAGAGTTTGTCCATATTCATATACAGTCTATGGTGCGCCCTCAGTACCTTAACATCCAGGTGTGCTATCCTCCAGCTGTGCAGGTAGTGCAGCGCCTCCAGCACGTCCCGGAGGTAAAAGGCCACCTTCTCCTCCGTCAGGCTGCCCCAGCTCACGATGTAGTCCAGCAGCCGGCCCTGCTCCGCCCTGGTGCACCACCACATACATACATACATACAGAAACAAACACACGTACATGAGAACACAAATCCTCCACGCTGATCCATCAGGAACTGGAGACAGGACAATGGCACCGAACATCTCTACAACATTCAGCCTGAATTGAAAACGACCCTTTCTAAGGAACGCTTGCCTTTCTAAGAAGCTGAGTTAAGATGCTGTCCAACACATCGGTGATCTAGTTTGGGTGGTTAATATCATCACAGAAAGCGCAACACTGGTTAGATGTACGAGCCCCTGTACACCCCCACGTAGTTTCTATGGAGCAGCGAGGGTGAGGGACCAAAGACACACAAGAGGAAAAAAGTAAAAACCGTTGTTGCATTTGTTTTAACACTTCCCACGAAACACAAGCAAAACGTGAACTTTTCTTTTTTTGTATAAGAAGCTGAAATCATGCATCAAAAACGCCAATAACAGCAACAGAAGCGCTCACATCTCCAGGACGAGCACGTAGCTGGTGGCCGTCTGGTAGGTGTCCAGCAGACACACCAGGTTGGGGTGGTCCAGGGACTGCAGCAGCCTCACCTCCCGCAGCGCCTGCTCGCGCCGCAGCAGCCTCTTGTTGACGTGCTTGGCCACCACCGAGCGCTTGCTGCCCCGCTGCTCGCACCGCTTGGCCACAGAGAACCGGCCCCTGGGGGGGGCGGGGCAACAGGGAGGGGCGGGGCAGAAGGGGGGGGGCGGGGCAGAAGGGTTAAGGGCGGAGACCGTATAGTGCACGCGAGTGTGGGCGTGGAGCGTTGGGGGGTCTCGTCAGGCTGGGGATGACGTGTACAGAGGACACGCGCCCTGAGGGGGGGGCACACCACGCCACGCTGGCTGTGATGCCCACCGCCACGCGTTGAGTGGAGCCCCACGGCGGGGCCAGAGACGCAGAGGAAGAACTTGTTGGGGGATGTTTGTGTGTGTGTGTGTGGGTGTGTGTGTGTGGGTGTGTGTGTGTGTGTGTGTGTGTGTGTGTGTGTGTGTGTGTGTGTGTGTGTGAGGAAGGACTTGTTGGGGGATGTTTGTGTGTGTGTGAGGAAGGACTTGTTGGGGGATGTTTGTGTGTGTGTGTGTGTGTGTGTGTGTGTGTGTGTGTGTGTGTGAGGCAGGACTTGTTGGGGGATGTTTGTGTGTGTGTGTGTGTGTGTGTGTGAGGAAGGACTTGTTGGGGGATGTTTGTGTGTGTGTGTGTGTGTGTGTGTGTGAGGAAGGACTTGTTGGGGGATGTTTTGTGTGGGTGTGTGTGTGCGTGTGTGTGTGTGTGAGTG
>JAXIVH010000002.1:2649473-2669473 GCA_036785325.1 Urophycis tenuis | reverse complement strand
CAGAGGAGTCCACACAGGCCGTGCACACAGAGTGCCCACACACGACCGCACACACACACACACCCTCACACACACACACACACACACGCGCGCGCGCACACACACACACCGATGTGGCCAAGTTAGTGGGCTGACAGCTGTGAGCAGTTAATATCCAGGGCGCAGCAGTTGAAGTGGTAGTTGCATCAGTGGTATTAGGTATGTAGAAGCGAAGGGCAGTGGCGAGAAGACGAAGCGACTGGCCAGCCAGCCAGCCAGTCAGCGAGGCCGTGTTAGTGACTAGTAGTGAGCAGCATCGGGCCAGGCTGAAACCTTGGAGAGGTGTGTGTGGGGGGAGGGGGGGGGTGCGGTGCTGGAGGTCTGGATCTGCCGGCCGTCTTACCCCGTTGCTCTGGGTGGAGTGTATGGACTGCTCGCTGGTGGAGGAGCAGGTGCTCATGCGGTCCTGGTCCTTACTGTGACCCGAGTGGCAGCGAGGGCGCTGGTGGTGGGAGGGCGTGCCGCGGCCCAGGGAGTTCCCCCCGTCGCCGCCGCCGCCGCCGCCCCCACCCGTGGAGCCTGTCCCGTCGCCCCCCGCGGGGAAGGGGAAAGAACCGGGCCGGCCGGCAGGCGAGGCCGGCACCGCCGGGACGGCGGCCCAGAAAGTCCCGCCCTTGTGGGCCGGGCTGGCGGGGACGACGGCATCCTTGCCCAGCCCTCCTCCTCCTCCTCCGCCGCCGCCACCGGGAGACTGTGGCGAGGCCAGGGGCGTAACCGTGGCGACCCGAGGGGCCTTGAGAGGCAGCGTGATCAGGGGGGCCACGGCCATCTGCGGGATCCCCGCAGACGGATGTCTCTGACCCTCCCCGGAGAGCCTCCGAGGGCCCTGGCGCCCGGGGCTGCCCTCGGCGCTACCACACAAGCCGTTAGCGGTGTTAGCAATGTTAGCGATGTTGCCGTTGCTGCCACCGCCGCCGCCGCCCAGGGGCCCGTCCAGCACCCGCATCCTGGGCACCTCGGGGCCCGACTCGGACGCCTCCGCCCCCGTGTCTGTGTCCGGGTAGGGGTAGGGGTTGGGGGGCAGGACGGAGGCCTGAGGGGTGAGCGGGGGTGTGGGGGGGGTGCGGCAGGGAGACGACCACGTACCTGCTGATCGGTCGGGCCCGTCGGGGCCCGGGGGGTGGTGGTGGTGGACGGGCTGCGGGAGGCGGGAGGAGGGCTGGGGGATGCGGGAGGGCCGGGAGCGGGGGCCGCACAGGGACGAGTTGCCGCCGGAGCTTCCCCCTCCTCCTCCACCTCCTCCTCCTCCTCCTCCTCCTCCTCCTCCTCCCCCTCCTCCTCCCCCTCCTCCTCCTCCTCCCAGGCTGTGGGCGTTGCCAGGGCTGCTGCCCCCTGCCAGACCCCCGGCGCTGCCCCCGCCGCTGCTACTGCTGCTGGGGGGGCCGCCGGCTCCGCCGCCCCCCACGTGGTTCCTCTGGTACTCGATGGGAGAGGTCAGCGCTGCGGAGACACAGGGGGGAGGGAAAGACATGTTACATGTTATGGTTATGAAGTCATCACTTCCAATCACTACATTGCCAGTAATACTATAGCAGGAGTCAATAGTACGTCATCATGGCACCCATTGCACTGTAGGGGCGGGTGCCATAAATGTATGACCTTTAAAGCCCTTTCTGTTTGTATTCGGATGACACAAATACAAGGTACTTAACTTGAAATGACACTCAAAATGTCAATGACTCATGTTTTTTGTTGTTATTCCAGGCAGCAGTTCTGTTTAAGTTTGTCCTTACCGTTGAGGAAGTTGCGCTGGTTCTCCAGTATCTGGCTGACTTGGTGCACCCAGAGCTGGCTGACTGCTGGGCTGGGGGAATGCAGGGTATAGCGCTCCTGGCCGCCACTTGTGGACCTGGAGGTCAGCGTGAACTTACAGGGGTCGTCGGGGTTCTCCTCCAGGCCCAGCCAGCTCACCTGGAAGACCACAGAGAGAGGAAGAAGTTGATAGATGAATGCAGTGGGGGGGGGGGGGGGGGGGGGGGTCACAGAGTCAAACACATAATAGATCATTTTTTAGATAATTATTTTCTTCTGATTTCTTATAACAATATATTGACTATGCTGGTTCAGGGGGCCACTGGAGCGAGTTAACGTGACACGGTTATGATCACAAATATAAAAGATGACTTTAAGTGGAAGTTGTCTGACTGAACTGTCGTCACGGTATCAGGTTGAGTCTGTACTGTACTGGGGGGAATGTGACACTGACTCAACTCTAGCTAAAGGGGGGATACTCCAGCTGTAACAGCTATTCAGACACAAGTGCTGCCGTCAACAGCTATAAAGAGCCCTTCTACAGAGCTGTAGCCGTGGTTTCATTAAGATGTCAAAACAAAAAGTAACATTTTTAGTTCAGTAATTAAGAATTAACATTTTTAGTTCAGTAATTAAAGAATGAACGAAAATCCACGTCTGTCATTGCTTAAATATCAGAGGCCTGCAGTAGGATGAACACAGTTGAAAGGACGAGCCACATGTGCTCCTCAGCATCCTGACACTGACCCCTTAGGCGGCCGTTTCCACGTGGAGGAAGCTCACCTTGATGCTGTTCTTGAAGAGGTAGCCCAGAGTGGTGTAGCCCTTCTTCTTGTCCAGGGGCTCACTGAAGATGACAATCTGCTCAAAGAGGAAGACTCTCCTCTCCTTCATCCTGGACAGGAGGCCTCCGTCCTGGTCTGACACCATGAAGGTGTCCTGCAGCAGTAACCTTCCCTGGGCCACGATCTTGCCCTGCACACCGAAAGTTAGGTCATTAGGTAAATGGTTAGCTTCCTAGCCTCCAAGCGAGCATACACTAAGGTTTGGACAACACTCCCCCCTGGTGGCCACTTAAACCACCGTAGTAACTAAACAATGATAATATAATTAGGAATGATACATATACAAACTACAAAATACATACATTATTATTATGACATACATAATAATCAACAAATAACAAACAATTACGAATGACCAACTAACACCTCATAAATGAAGACAATACAAAACAAAAACGATGACGTTGACAAGAGGAGGAAAACGCGTCTCACGTCGAATCCCTGGAGGCGTCCAACGTTCATCATGTCGTTGCAGCGCTTCGGCACCACGCACATCACCTCCACGGCTTTCTGGGGGGGGCCACACAGACCGGACCCCAGCGGGTGTTTCAGAGACCAGACCAGGCCCCAGTCCCACCCCAAAGGAGGCCTCGTGTTCATATGTATGTCACCACGGCGCGAAAGCAGACAGCAGTGTAATAATGGCCTCTATTTCCATGGCGCAGTGCTTGTAACGTCCAGCTGTGCATTCTAAGGCTAATCTCACAGGAAACACACGGGCATCGCGGGCGCATCTGGACGCGGCAGGGGCCCGACGTGACTTGGATTTTTGTATATTTGACAACAAATCCTGGTTCTATGAGATGTCTACGGCGATACCGCACTCGTATCTGGCTGGGCTGAGGGAGTTTGGTTGGCTCACAGCACTTAAAACAGTCGGAGTTGCTCCCAACGTCGATAGCCCGTTTGAATGGTTGCTAGGATGATCACGCATTTGAGTGTATTGTCAAACAGAAACAACACACATTGGGACGGTTGGTGTCAGCCGACGTCTTACCTCGAGCTCTAGGGAGTCTGCACCGGCCTTCTTGGACACCTTGAGAAGATCCTAGACACACACAAGAGCAACACAGCGAACGATGAGGTTCAAGGATTCAAGGAGTCTTGTGTTCGATGGAAAGTGGAAGTGTCACCTTCAGGTATTTTCAAAGGTAAGAGAGTACTGCTTCATCAGTGTGTTGCAGTAATGAAGCAGGTACATTACGTTACGTTGGACCGTTGACAGCAACGTCGACGTCCAACTTTTCCATGTTTTATTTTCAAGATGCAGATGACGATGTTTCCACAACACGAGTAATGAGCAGCACTCTGGTTTCCCCGTTAAGCCCTGATCACGGTGGATGTGAGGTGGGTGTGAGTGGTGTGAACTGACGGTGGATGTGAGGTGGGTGTGAGTGGTGTGAACTGACGGTAGATGTGAGGTGGGTGTGAGTGGTGTGAACTGACGGTGGATGTGAGGTGGGTGTGAGTGGTGTGAACTGACGGTAGATGTGAGGTGGGTGTGAGTGGTGTGAACTGACGGTGGATGTGAGGTGGGTGTGAGTGGTGTGAACTGACGGTGGATGTGAGGTGGGTGTGAGTGGTGTGAACTGACGGTGGATGTGAGGTGGGTGTGAGTGGTGTGAACTGACGGTGGATGTGAGGTGGGTGTGAGTGGTGTGAACTGACGGTGGATGTGAGGTGGGTGTGAGTGGTGTGAACTGATGGTGGATGTGAGTTGGGTGTGAGTGGTGTGAACTGACGGTGGATGTGAGGTGGGTGAGTGGTGTGAACTGACGATGGATGTGAGGTGGGTGTGAGTGGTGTGAACTGACGGGCGACGTTGTGCTTACCTTCAGCAGAAGTTGGTACTTCATGATGCGTTGCACAGGTTTAATCAGTAGGTCCGTGAGCTGCAGTCTGTGGCCCAACCTCTGCTTGAGGTCCTTCAAAGTAAGCACAACGACAATATACCAACAGCGTGTGCGTGTCAAGGATGCTGAGGAGACTAGCTAAACATACAGACATCAACACACTCACATACAGTGGAGCGCCAGAGGGGCTGAAGTGGGGGGCAATGAAAAACATCCACAGTCTGTTATTGTTGCTGAGGTTCTTACCTCAAAGTAAGTGTCAATGTACTCAGAAACGATGTGTTCAGATTTTGGCTTGTTTTGGCAGTACACTATGTACATGTGCAGTCTCCTCTCCTGGAACATAAAGCAAAGCGCCATGAGTACATTACGGTAATTAGTACACATGCAGACTATTTAGTCATGGGTCATCGAAGCCCTCATTCACCGAGCAGCCATCTTGGCACCACATCAGTTCTAAATGCGCGTGTTCTTAGCATTTAGAACCAGACCTCCAGAGGCTGGTTCTAAACGCTAGCATTCAGAACAAACACGGCCGCTAGCTGCATAATGTCCATGGAGGGCTATTCAGTTCCTCACCTGTTTAACAAACAGAGAAGCCAGCCTCTCAGGATCCTCCAAGCACTTTTCAAGCTCAGCCAGGAAGAAACTACGGACCACAAAGTCAAGAATTTCAGCCGTAATCTTAACAACATGTATAGTGCCACCGGGCGCTTATTGGTAAAACAAAGCACATTTTAGGAGCACATTTTTGAACAAAGCGTACTCTTTGTGCCAGTCGTAGATCTGATGGATGTTCCCGAACACAATCTTGTCCTTTCCTCTCATGTCATCGGGAACGCCCTCTTCCTTCATCCTACTCATGTAGCCCTGGGGAGCGTAGCAGGGACACAAGGTGACTTCAACGTGTAGAGGTCAAACACACAGCAGCGCACGCACACTTATCATTCTACTCATATTGTGGATAACGTAGAAGCGGCCCACTCACCTCCACCACAGAACCAAGGTCTCTGACGTAATCTCTCTCCGTTTCCACCAGCTCCAGCATCACGTAACTTGTGGACAGGAGGAAAGGAAGACATTATAGAACTACAATTACCTGGAAACACATTGAAGGGCTATTATGTGAATGGGCGAGGACTGGCTGAACTTGCTTTGGTCTGAAGTGCTTCAGTGATGCTTTTGGTGACGACAAAGCCACGGAAAAATGAATGAGGCGAAAACACACAAAGTAGAACTCCAACAAACAAACACTTGTCACTCACTGTCTTCTCTTGAGGAAGCCGGACTTCCTGTCGTCCAACTCGTCGATGGGGGAGCAGGAGGAGAGGAGGGAGTTGTCTGAAGGGTTGAGGGAGGGAGAGCTGCTGTCGCCCTGCTCCACAGACAGAGAGCTGGGCCGGTCCTCCAGAGACTGGGCGGTGGAGGGGGAGAGACAGAGAGGGAGGGGGGAGGGAGGGAGGGAGGGAGGTAAGGTAGATGCATGGATAGATTGAGATAGACAGAGAGACAGAGATTTGGGGAGCGAGAGATGGAGAGATAAATAGAGACACAAGGAATCATTTGAAGAGAAAAGAGACAGAGAGTGAAGGTGTGAGTGAGAGTGTGTGAGAGAGCGCGAGAGAGAGAGAGAGCGAGAGAGAGAGCAAGAGAGAAGGAGAGCGCGAGAGAGAGAGAGAGAGAGAGCGCAAGAGAGAGGCATATTATAAAGAAAAGCAAGAGCAAAGAGACAACAAACGGCAAAAGCCAGGGCCGTGAAGAGGAGCCACTGCACAGTGCAGTGCCACGACCCCCATCACAAACCAGGCCGGTGGGCATGCACACTGGAAGTGACGGCGCGAGCGCGCAGGGAGGAGCATGTATGTGCCACAGTACAGCGCCAGCTGGCCTGTTAGCCACGAGAGACAGCTGGGCCCACAGTGAGTCACAGGACAGACAGCTGACTGGTAGGCTAAGATCCATCATCCGTCATCCACCAGCAACACCAGGGACGAGGAGACCGGGGAAGCGCAGGGCGTGTGCCAATGTGTACGCTTGTGCTTTTAGTGAGTCTGTGCACTTTGATTGAAACGGGTACATTTGTGTGCCTGTGTGCGTTGGAATTCTGGATTGTGCATGAGTCTGTGTGTGTGTGTGTGTATGTATTCAATTCAATTTGATTTACAGTGTATATAGCGGCAATTCAACAGAATCATCTCAAGACTGACACTTTAAATACAGAGCAGGTGTTGACCAACACTCTTTATGATTACTTTATTTAGAGAGACCTAACGATTCCCACCATGAGCAAGCACTTCATTATGCGACAGTGGCAAGGAAAAACTTCCTTTTAACAGGCAGACAGATAGCAGACACTGATAACAATAGCAATAGTCCCCAAAAGTGCCCCGGTGTGACAAGAGCCCATGTGTCTTGTCACACTGTCATCTCTTCCATTCAGAGGAACTCCATTATAAGTCTAATATAGTTTGTGCATGTGTGTGGACATGCCTGTATATATGTGTGTGTGTGTGTGTGTGTAAGTGGGAATGCGTGTGTGTGTGTTCATCTGTGTGCATGCAAGGGCACATATGTGTGTATGTGTATGTGTGAGGATGTCTCACCATCTTGCTTTTCACCAACTCCTCGATGGCGCTGACCAGTTCAGCGGCACTGGGAGTCTCCGAGCTGCTGGGGCGACTGGACAGTCGAGATGCCTGCAAATACCAGTTTGAAAAGAGAGAGAGAGAGAGAGAGAGAGAGAGATAGAGAGAGAGAGAGAGAGAGAGAGAGAGAGAGAGAGAGAGAGAGAGAGAGAGAGAGAGAGAGAGAGAGACAGACAGACAGACAGACAGACAGACAGACAGACAAACAGACAGAAATAAACCATTATTAAAAACAGCTTTTGATCAATCCACATTTTTTTGGTCTCATGACAACTTGCCATCACAAGTAACAAAAAGTTAGGTATATAGATTGTTAAAGTAAAGAGTGCCTTGCCCTCTAAACTTAAAGCACTGTCCAGCAATGATGCATCTAGGTGTGTGTGTGTGTGTGTGTGTATGTAGGTCTTGGTGTGTGTGTGTGTGTGTAAAGGATAAAGGGGCATTTAGCGGACACTTTTGTCCAAAGCGACTTACAATCAGTACATTTGTGGGGTTCGACAGGTGGAGGAGGCGGATCAAGGGGATCGAACCGCCGACCCTACAGTTAGTGGACGACCCGCTCTGTCCACCCACTCTACCTACTGAGCTACTGCCGCCCTGTGTGTATAGTTGTGTGTGTGTGTGTGTGTGTGTCTCTAGGTGTGCTGCAGGGGGACACGCTGTGTATTGACAGCGGGGGGGGGGGGGGGGGGGGGCGCTCACCGTTGAGGGGTTGGGAACTCGATATTCCACACCTCCAGGTGAGGACTGGGTGGGCGGGGCCGCCCTAAGAGGACTGTGAATCGGGGAGCCAATGGCAGGCTAGTGTTGAGGACATAGGGGGTTGGGGGGTTGGGGGGGAGGGAGGGAGGAGGGGGGTTTACGAGGTAGGTTAGGGCCACGGGCAAAAGGTGTGCGATCGGACCGCTCTGGGGCCGGAGCGTCACAACTGATCAGAGAAGAACACGCGGCTCAGGAGGTATTGCTGAGAGGAAACGGCGTCGCTTCCACAATACGCCGCACTTTGAAGGACAAGTGGATAAGTGAGACAGACAGACACTCCCCCCCCCCCCCCATGTCAGGACAGACGTGGCGTATTCACAGTCCAGCAATACTCAGGAGGAGCAGCTCAGCCCCCCCCCCCCCCCCACTGGGTGGGAGATTGAGGAGGAAACGGAAGATGGGAAACGAAGAAGAGGATGGACGAAGGTCGAAGTCGAAGAGAGAAAGTGAAGTGTTAGAAATGGAGGGCCGATGGTGGAGGGCTGTGGTGGTTATTGGAGGTGGAGAGGTAGGGGAACTGGGACACAAGAGAAGCAGAACAGAAATCAACGTATGGCTGAAGGCGGGCACATGCAACCGTCGGAAAAAAAAAAAAAAAACAAGAAGAGAAGGAGGAGGAGGAAAAACAAAATGGTGTTAATGGTGCCGTCCGGAGAACAGCATCACGTGAAAGTGGCTCTGTCTGTGTCCTAGAAGAACTAGCAAAAGCAATGGGTGCAAACTGTACAGCTTAACTCGCTGTGTGTGTGTGTGTGTGTGTACACGATTGGACACGTCAGTTCACGTCTGTGTGTGTGTGTGTGTGTGTGTGTGTGTGTGTGTGTGTCTGTGTGTGTGTGTGTAATCAGCAGTCTGCGTTTGTTTGTACTTGTGTGTGTGTGTATGCATGTAAGTAGGTCTTCATGCATATGGCTAGGCGTGTGAGTGTGTATGCGTGTGTGTGTAGGTTGGTAGGTATGTCTGTGTGTGCGTGTAGGTAGGTGTGTGTTCGTATAGGTAGGTGTGTGAGGGTGTATGCGTGTGTGTGTGTGTGTGTGTGTGCACGCGTGCGTGCGTCTATCCGGGCCCCCTTGCCTTCCCCCTGCAGGCGGGCCTCACCTTGTCGTCCTGGCTGTCCGGCTGCAGCAGGCTGTGCTGCTGGATGGCCATGGGGGGCGGCAGAGGCACGGCGTCCGGCCCCTCCTCGCCCTCCTCCTCCCCGCAGCTCTGCATGCCCGACGAAGAGGACTTGGACAGGGTGCCGCTGCTCAGGCCCTCGTTGCGCATGCGCTACGGCAGCAGGAGAGGAAGAAGAAGAAGATGAAGAAGAAGAAGAGCACAGCGTTGGAACACGGCGCTGTGTAGCAGCCTAGCCGCGACGCCGCGGGGCTAGCGAACGCTGACACTGCCGCCACCGCCGCGTTAAAGTAGGTTAGCATCCCATTTAGCTCGGGCTAGCTCATGGCTGACTTTTCCAGGGCAATCTCATCCCGAAATAGCTGAACAAATGCAACGCAACTAGAGCAGCTCTCGTAGTGAGCCGGGATTGGGTGTGTGTTTTGCAAGGTGTTTGTATTTAAGATGAGAGACGGTAAAATCACACTTGGCTCATCCTGTGAGGGAGAATCAAGGCAGTACAGCAGCACATACACGAGAACAGAAATCAAGGCAGAACAACAACAACAAGATATTGGACACACACACCTATAGTACACTGTATGGCAGACTATTGTGGTCGGGAGAGTCATAGAGCAATACAACGTGTGTGTGTGTGTGTGTGTGTGCGTGCGTTTGTGCGTATGTATATATGTGTGTGCATGTGTGTGTGTGTGCGTGTGTGCGCGTTTGTGCGTGTATTTGTGCTTGTGTATGCATGTGCGTGCATGTGTGTGTGTGCGTATGTTTTTGTGTGTGTGTATGTGTTTGTGTGTGTGCGCGTGTATGTTTGTGTGTGTATGTGTGTATGTGTGCGTGCGTATGTGTGTGTGTGCGTGTGTGTGCATGTGCGTGCATGTGTGTATGTGTGTGTGTGTGCGTGTATGTATGTGTGTGTGTGCGTGTATGTCTGCGTGTGCGTGTATGTGCATGTGCTTGTGTGCGTGTGCGTGTATGTGCGCGTGTGTGTGCGTGTGCGCGCAGGGCCCCCCCTCACCTCCTCCAGGGTCTCGTCCTGGGGCGTGGCGGCGGTGTCGTCGGGGTCCCGGTGGGAGCCCAGCGGCAGGTCGGCGGCGGTCTTGCGCACCACCTCGCCGCGGTTCTTCTTGTGCTTGTTGGCCAGCTTCTTCACGTGGCCGTCGGCCTTGCCGGAGCTCAGGCGCCGCACCGGGCTGGTCAGCCACTTGCGCAGGGTGTTGCCCGGCCGCTTGGGCCCCGGGGAGCTGTGGGGGCCCAGCGTGTGGCTGGAGCCCGGCTGCAGGGCGTCGTTGCTGGACACCGACAGCGTGTCTGAGGGCACACAGGGGAGAAGAAGAAGAAGAAGAAGAAGAAGGAGAAGAATTACTCTTTTGATCCCGTGAGGGAAATTTGGTCCCTGCATTTAACCCAATCGTGAATTAGTGGAAATACACTCAGCACACAGTGATGGTGAGGCACACAGTGAGGTGAAGCACACACTAATCCCTAGGCAGTGAGCTGCCAACAGCGGCGCTCGGGGAGCAGTGAAGGGTTAGGTGCCTTGCTCACAGGCACACACGGCTCACAGCCGTTCGTACTGGTCGGGGTTCAAACCGGCAACTCTCCGGTTACAAGTCCGAAGCCCTAACCAGTAGGCCGCAGCTGCCCTTTTAGTGTGAGGAGACGCACACGGAGGAGTTCAAAATGTTAAAACATAAAAAATAAAAGGGTTTCACTGTTTTGTTAGTTGTAAAGCTGGCCTGGTTGAGGCCAAACGACCGACAATTCATGAGACGAAAGCTTGCGGCGCGCTACAATTAGGGAAGCGGTCACAGCGGTATGCGCTTCAATGGTTAACCACAGTACTGTATTGCCTATGAAAAGCAATGCCACAAATAAAAACATGTTCTAATGAGGACAGAAAGTATTCACCGCAGCTGTGTCCTCCTTTGCGCGGACACCATGAAAAGCCATGTGTGCTATCGGTCGATGAAAGCTCAATGCCCCGAAGAAAAACACTGCACCCGGCCTGACAAAGCACTTGTATAACCTTCCCCCCCCCCCCACTGGTGCCTCTGCGTGATAGGTAGGGCCAGAAAACCACACAGAAAACCACATGAATATGTGTGTGAGTGACTTGTGACTTTCTTACTGTATTTGCAGCAATGAAATGTTCCACCTTCTCATGACAAATGTACTCTTTGTAAGTCGCTCTGGATAAAAGCGTCTGCTAAATGCCCCTAAATGTAAATGTAAATGTAATGAGAGAGTGAGTTAGTGAGTGAGCTACTGAATGAGTGAGTGAGTGAGAGACACACAATCCCAGAGACAAAAGAGAGAGGGAAAGGATGAGACGAAGAGAAGGCAGAGAGCAGGCATGGCAGGCCTGGTCTGGTAAACCGCCTGCATGTGTGTGCGTTGGTGGGATGTGTGGCGTGCGTGTGAGCCATCCGCCGTCACCGGCCTGTGCCACTCCCCTCGCTGGTAAAAACACATCCCTTGGGTGTTTGTGAGAGCGCGGCTCAACGTGATGGCTGTTGCTAGCCTCCAAACAGAAAACGGATGTGTGTTTGTGTGGAGGAGAGAGAGCGAAGCACGGCTTAGCCCTCAGCAATTAAACAGCAGGGATGGAGATTAATCCATCTTGACCTTTGCAATGGATTCCCCATATTTTTTTTTTTTTTTTTAAATATAAATACATCATTTATTGTCTTATTTCTCTCGCCTCTTCCTTCCTTGTTCGTGTTATTAGTTTTCTAGATGAGAGTTCTGCAGTGGGGATGGAGTATTGGATGGCAGAGTAGCTGGGGCTGGCATTACAGTTACTGCAGCTTGGTGTTGCTTGTGTGTAGATAGCCAAGCATGGGGAGGAGCATCATTTTTAAGTAGTCAGATGGAGTGCCTCTAATGCTCTCACTGCATTGAACTCAACTCAACACACTCTGGACCCAGACCCGTCACCAGACGTGCTCTGGCAGGCTTTAGGTCAAAGCCTCTTTCCAACAGCAATATCAGGCAAATAAAGAGGAGGGCCAAGTAAATATATAAATAAACCTTCCTTCAATCGGACTGCAACCCAAAGAGCAGGGCGGTACCTTTCAGACATTGGCTGCAAAGCCGAGGGGGAAAAAAACGTGCAGGCTTTCGTGGTGATGCTTATTTATCTGGTGGGCCGTTTGTTTCCAAACCTCTGGATCAACCCTAAGGCTCCCTCCTCCACCCCCCCCCCCGCATATGAATCTAAGTAAACGTAGAACCACATGGAAGCGTGGCTATCAGAACAATGTTCTTGGAGAGCCAGCTGACTCCATTTTATTTCTCTCCCGGAGCGAAGACGAGAGTGAGATTCTCCAGAGATGATGTCCTCATACTACAGAACTTTCGGCAAACCACTTCCAGAAGGTTGTAGAAAAAACAAGTGAAGAAAAAAAAAAACAAACACCCCAGCAAACACAGTGTTGAACGTGAGCGCGACCACAGCCTAAACCTGTAGCAAACAAACAGAAAGCATCCTCTGGAAGACGTCCCCACTGTCCTATGAAACCTGAATGGGATTGGACGGTTGTCCTTCTCCCCAGCTCACAATCCCCAAACACAAACATGTGCCAAGATTGAAGGTATGAGTTCATTATACACTAGGACATCCTTCTGGAATGTTGTTAAGAACGACTGGCCATTTCCTGCTTCTCCGCAGACTATGGATTGATCTAATGAGCGGGGAAGTGACTGATTAAGGCTTTCACATCCTCTATCTTGCCGGCCGAGTAACACAATACATTGGCAGTGTAGCACAAAATCTCACCTCTATCCCCAACCCCCTCGAGCATTGTCTCTGTAGGAGAGGTGTGTGTGTGGGGGGGGGGCTTCCCAAGTCAGCACACCAGTATTAAAAGTTCAGTCTCATTCACTTAATCTCTCGCAGAGACTCCATTTAATTGACCGGGCTGATCAGAAACATGTGAGCGTTCTCAATGCAAAAACCGCAAGTCACCTCCTAGAAAGCAAAAGTCTTTCGGCGCCCCAGGTTGAGTGCAAAACCAAACCCATCCCTCGACCATGGACACAAACATGTACTCTACCATCCCACTGCTCGGCAGGGCAGGGGGGGGGCGGAGCTTCTCCTGGGGCTCGTCTCTCGCAGAGCTTTGTACCGTCAAGTCATGACACGAACAGATAACAAGAGGGCTGCTAGCTTCGGTAGCTAAATGCTAACCTGTGAGTCATTAGCGCTTCATCCGCCATTCCGACGCGGCTCTGCGGGCCTTTAGTCACGGACGCCACTGCGGCGGCACATCCATTAGCAGCGCCCAGGAGGCTGAGCCCCTCAGAGTCCAGGGTCTGATTTATCTATCAACATTTCAATCTTGGCATTAGCGTTTGGCGAAGGCGGTGACACAGCGTTCACACAGTAGTGGAGCAGCGCTGCTGCAGAACGGGAGCTGAAGAGTGTGTGAAATTAGGTTTTTTGGGGGGAACACTTTACGGCAAACCGAAATTAGTATTGCCCCTGGCTGACTCCCGCACTAACATGATCCACCTGAAATTGTCGCCATTTTAGATAACCGACGCAAGCCTCGCGTCTCGATTGGGTTTGTTTGTGTTCCTGTGGCCTTCTGCGCGGAATAGCTCATAACTCTCGCACAACTCCTCCGCCCATAACGCCATGAAAACGTCAAAATAAAATAAAGCGCATCACTCCAAATGAATTTCTATTCACCGGGTGCTTGACATTTTGCGAAATGTGTGCTGAAGGCAGGAAGCTTAATATGTAAATGACAGAGGGCTGATGCTGCGGCAGCCCACAGCTTCTCATATAGATGGCAGAATTAAGGCCCCGCGCCAAGCATATGCTCTCTATATTGAAAGCGACGGCTCAATGAGATCCCGAACGATGCCAAGAGCCCGCGGGCCGGCGCTGTTGTACAGGAGCCGGGGTTACGGCCAAAGCACTTGAGGCCTTTCATGTTAGTCAGCCAGATTCTAGAATGTCAGAAGGGGGCTGTCATCAAATGCCATCAAACTCACAACATTGGCAGTTGAGGACTTCAGTAGTAACGAGGCAATTTTAAACATGAATACCACAGCGCACTGGACACAGCGACGATGGCTTTTTTTCTTTTTTTTTTTTGCAAAGATAGAAAAACTACAATTCCAAAGTGTCTAAATGCCGTTCTCTCCCCACCAGGCTGGCCTGCTGCTGCTGCTACCTCAAAACAAGGCTCATTGCCTCAACTCAAATAGGATCCTCCTTGTATTACAGACAGAATTGTACATGTCTTATTAAAAAAACACCAGCTTCCACGGCTGAATACCCTTACACCTGCTGGACAATCCCGACGACCGTCGGATGAGCCCAGCACAACAGTTTAAAGTGACCGCTAACCCCCCCCCCCCCCACGCTGCAGGTGTCTGATGCGCACTCAATGCGCTGGCGATGTGAAGGCTGCTAATGATGAGCTAGACTGTAGCGCTGTTGTTCGCCGAGCGGTGTCAGACGGAGGGGGGGGGACTCCTCAGCACATTCCGCTGCAGCGTAAAACAACAACAACACACACATACTCAGACCCAGACTAAGCCAACGTCGACGCAAAACCTGTGTGTTGTTCGCGCGTGCTTACACAGGCGCACACACAAAGACTTGTAAAAAGGGGGCCTTAAGTCCGCGCAGCCAAGGTCACGACCTTTGCCCCCCAGCGGTGCTGCGGGGGAGTCTTTCATCACAGAGACACTCCAGGGACAGCTGGCGCGTGGTCATGGAGACTCAAGGGACACTAGCGGGCGGAAACATCAGGGCTGATGTTCAAAACATGAAACTATGAAATGAGTCACTGTACAACTCAAATACTTTCTTATCATATTGTGATCACAGCCATAGTCTATATGCAAATCTATGTGCAAATTATGCACAAGGCTATGACTATTTTTTGATTCACTATTTTCTCTGAAAGAAATGTATAAAACAATGGGCAATATTTTACTGTATTTCCATTCGTACAAATATCTGCCTGGCTCCTATAGCTGCACAACTGCTGCATCGCTCTGGTATCAGAAGATATCAGAAGATATCTTGAACTTGGCAGCACTCCACCCTACCTCCCCCACAGAAAGTTTGCTCCGGCGAATGCATCAGGATACAGCTGAACACACACACACGCACAACACGGCATGTGCGTATCAATTGCACACGCGTTCTGCACACGCGTCCGTGACGTGATGACTAACTATACATTCATGCGAAACAGGAGGCGGTCATCGGGTCTCCATGGGAACGCTCCGTACGTGCGTGCCAGCCAATGTTGACGGAGGCTATAGACGCTAACCTGGTCAGATGGTTGGCTACTGTTGCTGCCACCAGCTGGTGATAACGTGTTGTAACTCTTCTGACGCCTCACCCTGAAACGCTGCTGCCGGCCAGAGAGATTGCCAGCCCCTCGCTGCTTTATTGTTCTGGATTGAGGAGGGGGTGGGGGGGTTATGTTAAGTGTTTGTTTGTCTATGTGTTGTGTGTGTGTGTGTGTGTGTGTGTGGTTGTGCGGTTGTGCATGTGTTTGTGTGTGTGTGTGTGTGTGTGTGCGTGTGTGTGTGGTTGTGCATGTGTTTGTGTGTATGGTGTGTGTGTGTGTGTGTGCGTGCATTATGTGTTGCCCATACCATCCCCTGCGTGGGTACAACAAACAGGTCCTAACACAGAGACACAAATCTGTCTGCCTGGAGGAGGTCTGGCTCATGCTGGGCTAGTGTGTGTGTGTGTGTGTGTGTGTGTGTGTGTGTGTGTGTGTGTGTGTGTGAGTGTGTGTGGTTGTGCGGTTGTGCATGTGTTTGTGTGTGTGTGTGTGTGTGGTTATGTGTGTGTGTGTGTGTGTGTGTGTGTGTGTGTGTGTGTGTGTGTGTGTGTGTGTGTGTTTGTGTTTGTAATTTCCCAGCTTGGGATCAATAAAGTATTTCTATTCTATTCTATTCTATTCTAGTGTGCGTATTTGTTTGAAGAGGGTACAGGGGTCCTAAGCATGTGTGTGAAGGCCCCAGGGGGCGGAGAGGCCGTTGGACAGAATGTGGACTATGCTGAGGGCCCCAGACAGACAGTAGGACAGTGGTCGTCCACTGACCCATCAGCTGTCATCAACTGCACCAGGAGTCACTCCGGCATGGTTCCTCCTGCCTCTATTTCCAACACCTTTTTCTCATTCGTATGATTTGTAGATCCAGGGAACCTCACATCTTCTCAACGTAGCATTTCTATCCAATTTGATTCTATTCTGATAGAATAGAATTCAATGTAAAGTATTCAATATCCTCTCCTTGATCTCCCCTTCCACCTGGGTCTGTATTTCTACAGGCTTTGCCCATCTGTGCTAAGATTACCAAGCATCCAGTTCTAATCTATACATAATCTATACATTATAATCTACGCTATCTAGTCACAGGATTAAATATCACATCACATTTTGCCGCATCTGCTAAATCAACTTCATTTGTTGAATTGAATTCTGCACCGCGCACTTTTGATCGATGGAGCTTTCAGACGCCCTTTTCTCATGAACAATAAACACAAATCAGAGCTGCTGCTGTTCATGTCAAATCTCAAGGACGAGTCACAGGAGAGTGGCAAAGTAAAAACCAAATTTGTGCGCACTCACAGCATGTCACGCTGCTGCCAAGCTTCTGAACGACCTCTCCATCCGGACTGCGATGAGTTTAATAACACAGCTTTGGCACAACACTCGGAGGGGGATGAAGGAGATCAAATCTCTGCCGTTCACACTTTTGTAATTGTAAAAGCAATACTGGAAAATAAGTGTCATAAGTGTTGACCAAGAAAAACACTAAGAACTGAGTGTGTGTGTGTGTCCTACGCAGCACCCATGAATATCTCTCTCCCTCTCCCTCTCTCCCTCTCTCTCCCTCTCTCCCTCTGTGCATACTGCAGGTAGTGACAGAACCAACGTACCCAGATCCAGCAGCCAGAACTTGCAGTTGTCAGAATGTCCCCCCCGGGTGGAATCCATGCTGCAGAGTGAACTGAAAGTGGCCAGGGATTCAATGCCATGGGCCATGCCCCTCCACGGCCAAAAGAACCACAACAATCCAATCCTCCTCAGGATGAAAAAAACAAACAACAACAACAACTCAGCAAGCCGGACCACCGGTATGCGGACCGCCTGGGAGGTTCACAGCATCCTTCCGGCCGGAATGCCCAACTGAACTTCTGGATCCAAAAAAAAAAACCTGACAACAGGCAGTCGACGCGGTCTTCCCAGCTGCGTGTAGAAGATGTTGTAAAATCAGAGGGACGGCACCCTAGCCTGCTCTCTTCTCTGTCAGGAGTTGTGCACGCGCGTGTGCGTGTGCTTGTGTGTGTGTGAGCGATCAGTCTTTGAAAGATAAACGTCCACTGCAGTGTTAGTAGTGGGATGTTCCCTCGTTTTCTCTCTCTCTCTCTCTCTCTCTCTCTCTCTCTCTCTCTCTCTCTCTCTCTCTCTCGCTCTCTCTCTAGCTGTGACAACCCCTCCCTCCGTGCCTCCCTCCCTCCCAATCCCCCCCCCCCCCCGTCATTCTCCCTGTTCTCAGTGAGTGGGCTGCTCTAATGGTGTTGGGCAAGGCTCCACTGTTTTCTTGGCTGTTCCTGTGAAAACCTTTGAAAAACTTGCTTGCCGATTCGACCGTATTACCCTTTGTAGAAGCACCCACTCAGTTTGCGTAGGTGACCGCATATATTACAGGCTTTCTGTTTGCCTTATTTTCAGTGTATTTTGGGTTACGAGAAGCCAAACATGCTGCCACTGGGGCAGCATGTTGATACAACATCTTCCTCTGCTTTTATGTGTGTATGTATGTGCACAACGAATATGAATATGATTTTGGGCATTTTTAATCTACATCTAACCTGCACCGCTGGATAGGTAAAAAAAAGAAAATGCACACAAAAAAGGATCCTGACAGTTTCCTATGAACACAATGATCTCCTTGTGAAACTATCCAGACTGTGTGCGTATGTGTGTGTGTGTGTGTGTGTGTGTGTGTGTGTGTGTGCGTGTGTGTGTTTCATCTTGGGTTTTTCCAAAGCAAAAGCCAAAGTTCACACATACACCTGCATACATCTGCGCGTGAGCAAGCGTACACGTGCACACACACACACACCCCTGTGTGTGTGTGTGTGCTATCTGCCATCAACACACAACACACATCACATCCTTGCAGGAATGAATCAGCCGGTAAAAGCTGCTGGAGAGTGACTTGCGTGTTGGCCATAATGGGTGAGTTCAAGGCTTCAGTCAGTGGGAATGGAGGCACAGGAGGAGGAGAGTTCAACAGATCTAATAGTGTAAGTGGACTGGATTGAAGTCACTTTTGACTCATTTCGTGCAATTTCTACATTTCCAGGGTTTGTGGCATTGTGTCGACTGGAGACACACAAAGATGCCCACGCGAACGCAAGGGAAGTTTCACCAAAATATAATATTTTGCTTATTTAAAATGTTCTGTCCTGGTTTCAACATTTGGGTAAAAGCCTCATGGAGAAAGGCTATTGAGTAAATATAAGACACATCAACGCAATAGCTTGTTTTTTGCCCTCGAAAATTGGACGCGAGTCTGCAGAGATCATCGTGGATGATGTCACTTCGTCCTATTGTGTGTATGGAATCCCTCCTTGTCCCAGAATCGCACGATCTCACCGCCCCGTTACGCAATCTGTTCCTGCTGCGACCCCGCAGGGATAGAAGGAACTCCAGGACTCCGGGGCCCCTTTGTACGTATCAAAATAAAAGCCCCCATGCTCAGCCTATGCAACACAAAAACTGTATTTAACAGTAAGTATAAAAGATGTCACCTCTGACCTCCTATTTCACTCATCCCTAGCAACACCTTCTTTCTGTTAGCCCCCCCCCCCCATGGGGAAGGTTTATGAAGCCCTCGCTGGCATATCCACTGAAACTTCTTGAGGAAGCGTTGGACGAATGGAAAGCAGAGACCGCGAGAGGAGAGGACGCAGGCAGCTGACGCGCAGCGCGGTCTTGTTGAAACCCCGCTGAAGCACACATCAAACGCCCTTTTTTGTTTAGTTTTTTTAAATATCACAGAAGATAATGTAATATTGCTTTCTGGCGGTTCTTCTGTTCTTCTGGCATGCTGGGACATCAGGGGAAAATAAGCATTTGGAGTCAGAAGGCGGGGAGGGGGGGGGGTTATTCACTACCACGCCACGAGATGAAGAAAGGAATCATTCTGCTATCACAGCGGTGCTTTCCAGCCGTCTCCTGCAATCTCACCCGTTCCTGCTTCATCTTCCTGAGGCGGGGACAAATAGCTGTGTTTGTTTAATCACCCCGGGCAACAAGATGCGCAAGGCATGCACTCTCCTCCTAATGACAGGGAGGTGAGGGGTGTGTGTGGGGGGGGGGATACAAGCCATTTTTTATGATGGCTCTGCCAAGACCTGACAAAGGAAGATTTGTCTGGTCTTTTTTTGTTGTTGTAGAAGTCCCTGAATGATTCCACATTGCGGTCCTGAGGTGATAGAAACGTTTGCGTGAGGTCAGCGGGAGTTTAAGAGGAGCGAATCGTGCGAACCTCCGCGGTGGTTTGGCGTGCGGCCTTGTTGTGGACGAAGAGGGTGAGTGACAACAGGGCGCTCAGCAGACTGCCAGTCTTTAGACGTGTTACACGCCGTCCACAGACAGTCCATCTGGGTTACAACAACACCTCTTGGATAATAGTTGCGATCGGGACATCTGAAATTCTTGAAATGTTCATGAGCGCGGCCAAAGGGAAATACCTTGAATGGGAAGGGGGGGGGGGGGTGATATAAAACATTTTGTGCGGGCTGGGAGAGCTTTGTGTCTTCACAATGGCTTGGTAAGTCAAGAAAAAAAAAAAAAAAAACTGTAAATGCGCGGTGTGAATCCAGGCTGGTTATCCACAGTCGCGTAGCAACCTCAGCCTCGGAGCGTGCAGCTCACACTTCCCCAGGCAACTGTCTGGTGCCAGCGTCTCCAACAATTGCACAGGAAAAA
>JAXIVH010000002.1:2614473-2644473 GCA_036785325.1 Urophycis tenuis | reverse complement strand
CTGGGAGGTGCGTGAGGCGATGGAGATGGTGTCTGGCTGGCTGCTGGCATCACCCTGGCTGTCCAGGTCCTCTCCATCCCTGCTGGCAAACAAGAGTCAAGAGGTCAGGGCAAGGCAGAGCAACGAAGTCCTGTTCGTCACCATCATCCTCATCAGTTTTATCAACGTGCTAAATGGAAGACCACCTACCGTCTGCCTTTGTGTTTGGCCGTGGTGGCTTTAGGGATGTGAATGGGCTCCTTTAGTGCCCCCCGCAGGTGGATGGTGCGCTCCTGGATCACCTCCCGGATGTGCTTGATCCAGTCCTGCTTGTTCTCAATGCTGGAGGCCTGCGGGCGGGAACGGACGCCACAGTGACTTGCCTGGGATCCGAATCTTTAGCGTCTTAACCCTGCCTCACCGAACGGGCCCATGCATTGGGCCTCCAGCCTGCACATCCTCAGACCCCCGCCTGAATATCCTCAGACCACTTCCTGCACATCCTCAGACCACTTCCTGCACATCCTCAGACCACTTCCTGCACATCCTCAGACCACTTCCTGTATATCCTCAGACCACTTCCTGTACATCCTCAGACCACTTCCTGTACATCCTCAGACCATCCTCAGACCATTTCCTGCACATCCTCAGACCACTGCCTGCACATCCTAAGGTCCCCCCCTGTAGATCCTCAGGCCATTGCCTGTCGCAGATGCAAACGGTTGCACTGTGAAACGCTCTTACTGTGAAAAGGACAGCTGCGAAGGGGAATCTGTGTCCTACACCCTCCACAGTGTTTTGTCAAAACCCCTCTTCACCTGCCCCATTAGTCAGTTTGCGCTGGTGGCTTTCCTTTTCACACCATGCGGTTCTGCTCACTGGCGATATTTTTATTGCTGTAGCGGAGGAGAAAATGAATCAGCTCGCTCCATCTGTTGGTATCTAACACCTCGGACTTCATGAGACTATATCCATAGAGGCATGGTACCGGTGTGGTGAAATGTAAAGGGAATAATATGACTGAGGGGCTGCCATCATGTTGATAGTCTGAGGCAATATGCAAGTTGTCTAATAAGCATAAGACTGGATTCCCATGTCTTCTGATGCTTCTTCGCATAGCAACAGGCAGATCCATGGGAGTGGAGTTATGCAACAGTCAAATTAGGATAGCCATCGCAGCTTATGTAAGAATGCCGGTTAGAGGGCAGAAAGGGTCTCAGGCATACCAATGTTTATTTATCAAGCACACACACACACACACACACACACACACACACATACACACACACACACACAGAGAAAAACTGAAACACAGATTCACACACAACACACAAATAGACGTGTGTGTGTGTGTGAATGTGTGCTTGTGTGTGTGTTTGTGTGTGTGTGCTTGTGTGCGTGTGTGCGTGTGTGTGTGTGTGTGTGTGTGTGGGTGGGTATGCATACATGACCTATGAGGGTTATAGATGAATTTGGTTTTGTGACCCAGCGATTGCTATGCCAAGATTGTTCTGGTAAAGAAGTAGCGAGAACAAAAAGTAAGAGTTTTCAAGAGACAATGTGGAGGATTTCTCGGGGGAAGTGCAGCTTTCTCTAAACAATGCGGCAGTGCAGAGAGCTTTCACTTGAACAACATGGAGGTGAAGCTACGAAACGTCAGCTCTCTGCAGCAAAACGAAAGGCCACTGCGAGTCGCATCAAAGTTCCTTGTTTACGTTAACGCGAAACCCAGATTCATGAATCAAACCTTGGTGACATTCTCCGAGCATAAAGAAAATCCCCCAAAGCCCGCAGCATGCTGCATTTAACACACACAATATGGAAACGTGGTGAGGTCATAAAGTTATCCCACATTCCTTAGAAATGCTCTGCCAGCGTTCACTTTGAATACCAATGATCTAAAGTAAGAACACACAGTATTTTGTATAAATCTTTCCCTTAAATAGCTTTTTGTGGCCATCTATGTGTAACATGTGGTCATGTCGGGCAAATTAAACAAATGTTTCCGCCCGTGGCATCATCGTCATCTACGTGACATCTCCTCTGTCATCACCAACATACCTTGAGCACGATCTTGTTGTCGGAGGTGGGGGTCCTCCCCACCCAGAGTGCAAACTTGCAGGGGTCCCCCTCAACATGCTCCGTCACGCCCAGCTCTGAAGTCTGAAGTCGCGTGGATGGGGGACACAGATGGGGGACACAGATTGGGGACACAGATTAGCCACAGGTTCATAACATAGCAATAAGCCCACTGAGCTGCAAACCCACCAGGATTCCTGCTCTGTTTTCCACAGACTGGAAACGAGGGCTACTTTCAAATTGGCTCAGTGGCTCATTATGACTCTTTTATTTTGTCCCTTTAACGGCATCTACCCCAGTTTGGCGAGTGCAGCATTGCCCCTGCGTGGAGCAAAAGCCACAGCGGAGCATTTGAACACCGGAACTCCTCAATTACAGAAAAGGTCACACCGCCAGACAAACAACCTGCGGGTGATCTCATGGGCTGTCATTTCCAAAACGAGCGCTGGACGTACAAACATCTTGCTCTTGTAGAGGTATTTGCTGTGTCCGTTGGAGTCCTTGACCTCCTTGCTGAAGACCAGGGACATCTCGAAGAGGAAGAGGTGCCGCTCCCGGCCCTTGCGGATCAGGGTCTTGGGGTCCCACACCTGGAAGGACTCCTGCAGGATCAGCTCGCCCTGGGAGTCGATGTTCCCATCGAAGCCTGCAGGGGGACAAGGGCGTGGCCAGAACACACACACACACACAGATCCACGCACGCACACACACACACACACACACACACACACGCACACACGCGCGCACACACACGCACGCACACACACACACACGCACACACACAGACCCATGCACGCACACACACACACACACGCACACACACACACACGCACACACACGCGCGCACACACAAAAACCAAAAAGTCAATATTCACACTCATTACATTAAACACCATGAAATTCAAAGACAGAGAATCGATGTGAAGGAGAGGTATGTATTTAAAACCACACCCAAAAAGACGTTTGGATGTTAATGAAACTGAATCAGGGTGGAATTAAGAAGAAATGAAACGGATGAAAATCAATACATACATAACTGATGATTTTCCATATCATGAAGGAAGGTCAGGGATAAACCCATCAACAAATACACATAAGTTTGAAGTCTGAAGTTTGAAGTCCCCTATTAGCAAGGTGACCAAGACATCCGCATGATGTTAAAAAAACTGATTCATGCTTTTATTTCAAGTGGACTCGACTACTGCAGCGCACTCTTAACCGGCCTCCCAAATAAGTATCGAGAGGCTAATTCAAAATTCTGCTGCTCGACTAATAAGAAAGAGGAGATAGCATATCACAGCATATCACTCCAGTCTGAACTGCTCTGCACTGGCTGGGGGGATTGCTTAGAATGGACTTTGAAGTCCTTCAAAGCACTAAATGGGTTGGGTCCAGTCTACATCCCTTCCTCACTGACAACCTATACATCCTCAAGAGCAGGTCCTCTGCTGCTGGCTTATTGGAGATTACCATCCAAACCCCAGAGAACGTTGGCCATGCTGCATTTTATTATCATGCCTGTAAACTGAGGAATATGTTACCTTAAGAAATCAGGGAGCCAAGCTCAGTAAACATCCTTAAGCACCAAGTTAAAACCCTATCTCTTCAATTTAGCTTTCCGTTAGCACTTTATAAAACAAATGCATAGCTTTTAATTAGCATTTTATCTATGCTGCTTTCTCTGCTGATTTTATCGTATTGATCAATTACGTTTGACTTTTTGTTTATAAGCTGCTGAGGTTGTTTCTTTCCTTTGCCTTTATGTTGTTTTACATTTACATTGTGTGTGTGTGTGTGTGTGTGTGTGTGTGTGTGTGTGTGTGGTGGGGGGGTTCATGATGGTGATGAAGAACGCGTGGACGGCTGTGTGGGCGTGGGTGACGGGTGCTGTTTCCGGCTCTGCAGCATCGAGAGCGTATGCCTTTGTTTTTACGTACATCCGCGGCAAGATGGAGGCGGGGGTGGGGAGGGGGGGAGGGGGAGGGGGGAGGGGGAGGGGGACCGGCAGCACCCACCGTCCAGCATGGAGAGGTGCATGGCGTCGTTGGCTCTCTTGGGGACGCTGAGCATGACTTCCAGGCCGTCCTTGATCTCACCCTTCCCCTCCTCACAGCAGGTTAACAGCTCCTGACAAACCCAACACACACACACACACACACACACACACATACGGTTGGCTTTCTTCTTCACCCGGTCATTGTACCAATGTGAGAGACAAAACAATGAGGTGGACTTCTTTTCATTGCTTGATTTCTTTTTTCGCGAATACAAGCGGCCGAAATGAGTTTCCTCCGCAGGGTGTCCGGGCTCTCCCTTAGAGATAGGGTGAGAAGCTCGGTCATCCGGGAGGGGCTCAGAGTAGAACCGCTGCTCCTCCGCATTGAGAGGAGCCAGTTGCGGTGGCTCGGGCATCTAGTGAGGATGCCTCCTGGACGCCTCCCTGGGGAGGTGTTCCGGGCACGTCCCTCCGGGAGGAGGCCACGGGGAAGACCCAGGACACGCTGGAGGGACTATGTCTCTCGGCTGGCCTGGGAACGCCTCGGGATCCCCCCGGAAGAGCTGGACGAAGTGGCTGGGGAGAGGGAAGTTTGGGCTTCTCTCCTCAGGCTGCTGCCCCCGCGACCCGACCCCGGATAAGCGGAGGATATGGATGGATGGATGGATTTCTTTTTTTTTTTTTAATTGAATTGTAAACACGCCGCGCGTCAACAAAATGGCCGACGGATCGCCACATTTGGATCTGAAGCGTCCTCGCCGCCATTTTGTTTTGCGTCGTCGTTGTGTTCCCCCACACCTTGAGCAGCAGCTGGTACTTGGTGATCCTCTGCACCGGTTTGATGAGGTAAGAAGAGATGGAGTTTGCAAGCCGATGCCTTTGCTGGATCTCCTGTACGCGTCGGCCACCCGAAACACAACAAGAAAGAATTTCAACAAAACAGACAACATTGAATCTATAAAGCACTTTTGAAGACACCCAAACCCCTTCCACTGGATGATGCACCACCCACTACCAATACAAAGAGATGCCATTCATGCGCTAATGCATCGCAGAACTCCAGCGCGGTGGCATTTACAAAGCTATGACTAATGTCAGCTACGCAAGAGAAGCCTTCCACCGGAAAAGTCAAGTGCTTCGGAAGTGAACTTTAGCCCGCGTCTCCTGATTTAGCTCACCAGATGGGTCTAGTTTAGTCTAGTCTATGATCACTATGCCGCTTACGTCAAAGTAGGGCCCGGCATGTTCCAGGATGAGCTGAGTGGAGTCTGGCTTGTTTTTACAGTAGTTGACGTACATCTGGAACTTATCCGCCTGGTCAGGTGGTAAACACAAGAGAAAAATCAAACGCTCAATATATACAGTACAGTACATGATTGATAGAAGTCAACATTGCCCTTGGCTGTATCATATCACAGAGCATCTAGCATATATATTCCCTGTCAAACGTAAACCATATATGTGTCAGGTCATGGAATCCAAGGACACAAGTCGCCCAAACGATTTGCACAAATTAACAAAGAAGTGATTTTTTTCAAAATGAGTGATTTTCGTTTTTTTGCAGAATCTGTTAGTTTAGATCACAGAGAAGCCTCTCCATGTGTCAGATAACAGTATTGGTTTCTTTAAAAGTATAGATTTTGTGTTTGAAATCGGGTGTGCCCATAAAGAGAGGTTACAACTGCAAATCTTTAGGAGGCTTTTTCTCAGTTTAAGCTTTTGTGATGTGCCTACTTTCAAATGGCCACAACTTCTCCAAATATTATACAGATTTCCACACATTACACATCATTGGAAAGCTTAGAAACTACACTTTCAGAATCTGTGAATAACTCAAAATGCCCCAGGGACCACTTGTGTCCCTAGTTTCCGTGTCCTGACACATATCTGTCTCAGGGTTTCTAACGTTTCAGCATTTCTTTGATTAAAATTTGAACTATAAGGGTCTGGGTTATGGATATAGTGTCTCTGTTGGTTACCCAGGTGACGAAGCAATGGCCCACATCTTCTGGCAGCTGCTCATATTTCTCCAGCTCCTTCAGGAAGATGCTGTAGAAATAAAAGGCAAACATTGTACATTTGGTCGGTATTCCTGTGGTAGATGTAGGAGGACAAAATGGATTTATGGCAAACTAGGAGCCATGGTCTCTTAGGAATTAAGCAGTATAGTTGCGAATCATCATCATCCTTCACGTGGATTTAGTGTCTGTCTTTCTTAGTGGTGTTCCTCATTGCATTGAGTGATTGCATACTGTTTCTATTCAAGCCTAGAGTTAAATGCTAATTCAAAATTTTATTATGTTACATTTGTCTGTGACTAATCTGGGCTCATGACTAATGCGCCTTATGCCAGATTTTTGGCATTTAGAAGGAGTAAAAACGTAGTTCCCTGCAAAGGCACTTCAGACATTACAACTGATCATGTGGCACAACACACACTGTGACGACAGTTGTAGACAGGGCTCCACAAAAAGCAGCCTTGAGTTAAGCGGCCATCGCTACTGACTTGTGGTGGAACTCGTAGAGGTCCTGCATGTTGCCAAAGATGATGTGCTCCTTGTTGATGATCCCGGGTGGGATCTCCTCCACACCACTGGTCATCTCCCACAGGTACGTCTGGACAGGAGGAGATAAAGGACCACCATCAGCATGCAAGAGGCAGACGTTTTTTGCGTCAAACGAGTCATGTAATACGCGGGAAAATGTACAGCAAGCGTGTATTTGTATTTGTATTTTGTGATTTTTATTTTGAGTCGAGTGGTTCAAGTCGTTGAGCCGCTGTGCACGTTGTCGCTTTATTTCAGCGTGATGTGTGCGTCTGCATTTGTCCGGCGTGTTTACGCTGTGGGTTTGGCGCGGCACTCACGTCCATACACTCCCGCAGGTCTCTGACGTAGGTCTTCTCTGTTTGGATCAGCTCTGCCATTATGAACCTGAAAAGACGCACCGTTGTTAGGGGACACAACGGCCTCCCTCAAAAGCGCTCCCCTTTGCAAACACAACCCATATTCGCACCGAAAACCAGCTCGGACGTCCGTTTGAATCATTACCGGAAAACAAAAACAACAGAAGAGAGCCAGCGAGCGAGCGAGTGAAACTGCTTCAACGTGTTTACTTTCCCGTTTCAGGCCGGGTGTTCACAGACTGAGCCTCAGCTTTGCGGGGGATCAACGACTTTGGAAGCGGACGTTATAATGATGTTTCAGCGCGATGCCGCGGTATTCTCCAGAGGTAACTTAACCTGCTCAGGATTTTCTTTACACAGCAACACAGCAAAGGAAGTGAAGGGAAGACGATAATGGTTATGGTGGGTGGCAGGCAGAGTGGGCAGGGAAGCGGTCCCACTTGCACACACAACAACAGTTCAGCTTCATTCAACCTCATTATCCAGCCCTCCCGGTGCGGGCGGTGTTTTGTAAAGGCCGTCTGGGAGGCTGATTGTGTTGCGCCCAAACAAACAGACTCACGCGCCGGGCAGGGGGAGCGGCCGACGGACGGCCGGGAAATAATGGAAACATTCGACTTGAAACCGGGGAAGTATCCGCGCGCGGCTTTGATCTACAAAGGCGCGCTGTGGTCTAAACGAGGTCGGACCGTAGTAAACAATGCAACAGAGGCTAAATTTAGCGCGGTGGAAATCCCTCAAGAACACCAGCTGGTGTGGAGCACATCTGCCGGGGGAGAGGACAGACGTTTATTTAGTAATCACAATCATCATATCAGTGATCCCTGGAATTGTTTAAAGGCTGTTTCAATGAAATACGATCCCCAAAAGGTCCCTTTGGATGAATTCAAGGACTAGTTCTCTGTGGCTAATTAGGACTGAATTAATTGGGTTGGAAGCTAAAGAAACTCTTGAGTCTCGCATCGTGACTGTAATGCGTGGTTCAATGCTAATACAAAAACAAACACTCTCAAAAAACAAACAACCCCTTAAGGGATTATCATCCACAGAGTGCACGAGAGTGCACGAGAGTGTGTGAGAGTGCGCCTGGCCACATGCACTACTCACTCTTTCCTGCGGGCAGACTTCCTCTTCTCCTCGTTGAGTTCATGGGCAGCGTCCCTCAACTTGACCTCTGACCCCGGGGCACTGGGGGGAATGATGTCCAGTTGTAGGTCTTTACTCTGCGGCCGGAAGGTACACAACGCACACCCGGTGAATGTGAATCAAACCTCATGGACTACAGGGTTGTTGAATGGACTGGAACGGGCAAAGGTACGTTGTTAGAAACGCCGTAGCCATCAGTCAGCTCACGGTGAGTTAAATGGGCTGTGGAAATATCGGCTTAGAGTCGATATTCATCCCTGGGGGGAAATTTGGTTGTCACAGTAGAACAAAACATCAACATTGAAAAAAGGGACAACAATAAAGAACAAAGTAGTGATAGAAAAACATTTGCAAATGTGGTGCACTTTATCATTCCAATAATAAAATGTACCCCATCTGTATATACAGTCACAGTATTTTTAGGAGGAACTTCTTCCACAGGCGCAAGTGTGAGGGGGGGAAACCCGTGTCACACACGCTCGGGCTAGTCAGAGGTTTTAGCCTTGAAGTAGCTAAGTCCTTGAGGGACACAGTGGGACATTGTTCCTCTCCCCCCCGCCCCCCCCCCCCCCCCCCCCCCCCCCCCTCAGACACTCTGATTGCAACACGCATCTCTGAATGTTTGGCAGACATAAGCTCTTGGACAACTGCGCATTAACTCAAGCTCAATCTCGCAAAGACTGAGCTTCTCTTCATACAAAGAAGAGAAAGACTGCCCTCACAGGGACCGACTGGTTTCGGTCGAGGGCATCACAGTATCTGCCTCACCGACCGCAAGGAACCTGAGTGTAATACTCGACAACCTACTGTCCTGCGCTGCAAACATCACTGCAGTGACCCGATCCTGTAGATTTGCTCTCTACAACATCCGCAGGATCCGGCCATTCCTCACGAGGAAAGCAACACAGCTCCTGACCCAAGCACTTGTCATCTCCCGCCTCGACTACTGCAACTCGCTCTTCGCTGCACTCCCTGTTACCACAATGAATCCTTTGCAGTGGATACAGAACGCTGCAACACGCCTTGTGTTCAACCCTCACAAATTCTCCCTTGTGACCCCCCTATTCCATGACCTCCACTGGCTCCCTGTAGTGGCTCGCATCACATTCAAGACAATGCTACTGGCCTAAAAAGCTGCTAATGGAACTGCCCCTACCTACATCCAAGCGTTAGTGAAACCCCACGCCCCTGCTCAAGCACTCAGCTCAACTACTTCAGCTGGTCGACTGGCACCTCCATCACTAAAAGGAGGAAAAGGTTGGACGGCGATATTCACAACCCTTCTCCATTTTGGCACCGCAGTGGTGGAACGAGCTCCCTGCCAATGTCAGGACTGCAGAGTCACTCCCCATCTTGCGGAAGAGACTCAATACTCACTTGTTCAGAGTTCACCTGACCCTGCATGACATCCATCCTCTACCTCTAAAAATAAATAAATAAATAAGAATAAAACGTACCTTCATGCTCTTGTATGTTGTACGTCTTGGCACTTTATAATCGCACTTTGTAACTTGGCACTTAGTCAGAGATGTTGTATACTAGCAACGGTTAGCCTAGCAATAGAAATGCTTCAACCTTGTTCTTGTGACTTTCTTACTGTATCAGCAGCAATGAAATGTTTCACCTTCTTCTGAGACATGTACTCTTTGTAAGTCGCTTCGGATAAAAGCGTCTGCTAAATGCCCTAAATGTAAATGTAAATGTATAGCACAGAGAATTGCCCCATTTTCAATAGAAAAAAAGGTGATTCAGGGGGTTGACTGACTGCATACCCTTTAAATGACACACTTAAATAAAGCAAGACAAGTAAATGCGTCAGCAGGTGTGTGTGTGTGTGTGTGTGTTTGTGCGTGTGCGTGTGTGCGTGTGCGTGTGTGCGTGTGCGTGTGTGCCTGTGTGTGTGCGTGTGCGTGTGTGTGTGATGGGAGGGGACTCACAGCCTTGTTGGAGTCCGAGGAGATTCCCAGTGCCGACTCCAGGCAGCCGCGGTACTTGTCCATGCGCATGGAGAAGTCTCGGTAGCGCTTATCCACCGACGCCACCCATTTCTTGATCTCCAGCGCGTGGGCGTGGCCCTTGTCGCAGAAGCCGTCGGCCAGCTGGATCAGCAGCTTCACGCGCTCTTTGGTTTGCTGTGGTGGACGACCGGCGAGGGCAAGAGACATAGACACACAGAGAGAAGAGAGAGGAGAGAGAGAGAGAGAGAGAGAGAGAGAGGAATGGCAGTGGTACAAAGTGTTGGAATAGCAGTGAGTGAGGCAAAAAAGAGGAGAGAGAAGCAGGGAAATGGATTAACAAAAGGTAGAGAGATACAGAAACAGAGGGGGGAGAGAGGGAGGGAGACAGGCACACAGCTAGGGTTAACGCTTGGTTTGGTTACAGGGAGAAAGTACAATAGATCTTTCTATTATTCCACAGTGGCATACAAACAGCGGTGGGGCAGGACAATACAGCTTGCCCTGGGTCTGGGCCAAAAGGGTAGAAAAGCTGAACCAAATAGGCTGGCCTGGACACAATGCACTGACATGGACACAAAAAACTAAACACACAGTTCTTACCGTCAACGGCACGGACTTAACAAACACTGTGATACGCGCATATGAGCAAACACACACACCACACAGACAAACAGATTTATTTTGCGTGTCCGACATGGAGACAACTAATCACGCACACACATATACACACACACACACACACACACACACACATGAGATGACCACGCCCACACACACACACCTTGGCTGTGATCTGGAAGTCCTCGTGCTCTTTCAGCAGCTCCTGGGTGTGGTGGATGCTGGAGCCGGTGGAGGTGTGTGTGGACAGGTAGAAGTCTCCTGTGTCGTGGATCCACTCCAGGGCCTGGGGCCAAGGGAGATAGGGTGGCAGGGTGGTGAGACGGTCCAGTCATATGTTCACATGTTTTACCCTTTTACAGCCTGGTGGGCCTTCACTTCTTCAATGTGGAAGCACAACAAAAGCCCACTTCTCACTGAGAATATTCAATTCTTCACAACGTTAACAGGTGTTTTTTGTTGTTGTCATTTTCTATGTGCGAATCGTAATGCTGGAAAATATAATATTGATTTTGACATTGGCTACTTGTTCCATTGACAATTCAATTAATTTATTTTATATATATATATATACATAACTATGGCATAACATTTAGCAGTTAGCAGTTTTCAGTTTGTGAGAATTATTAGGGGCCTAGTTGCCTTGCGTGGAATCTAGCGCCACCAAACGTATTTTGGGAATTACAACAAGAAATATTTTATCCATTTGATTGCCTGGAATTCTTTTCAGTTGTATTTTTGTTGGGCTACTCTGAAGATGTTGTATGCGCTTCTTTCTGGACTGACCTGTTTTTTTGTTTCTATCTATTTATATAGAACATATTGTAATTGTGTTCATATTTTATGATATCGCCCCAAGGGCTGGAGTGATCCATCCGAGCCCTCGGGCTGCCAGATTGTCCCCCCCCCCCCCCTTGGTTTAGAGTGTCCTGGTAAAACACAGGCAGACACCTCAGACCTGCTACAGGGTGACCTTCCTGTTGGAGGGGATGGGTGGGTGGTGTAACGCAGGGGGGCGGGGTAGTCAAGCAGTTGCTAGGACGCTTGTCTCACAGACGAAAGGTTCCGGGTTCAAACCACAACCTCCGGTCGACCGGTCGGCCTCTTTGAGCGAGACACCTTGACCCTGAACTGCTGCTTCATGACACGCATCTCAAAAGGAATCCACTGAGCGTCTCCTGGGATTGAAGCATCTGCTCAATGAACAATTCACAACAATGTCTTGTATCCATTTGTGGAAGTGAAAAGCCGTTGTTAGCAGAAGATAACTCTCTTTCAGGCAGAAATATGCCTGGAAGAGAGAGAGAGAGAGACACATGCAGGCAGACACACACCTACACCAAGTTTGGGTTTATGCAGCATCTCATTTCCATCAATAACTGTGAGCGCCCAAAGCCATGGAGTAAAAAACAATGAGCAAAACTCAATCAAACATTTTTTTGGAGCCATTTATCTGCTCAATGCCCTATTATCATTTGTCCTTGCTTTCAGTGCAGTGTGCTCCACTTCCTATGTGGGGCAACAGGTGAGTGACTTATTGGCTGGCAGTGACATAAAGAGACCAATCAAACACAGGGAGGAAGAGAGGACAAGCAAGAACTTTGGGCCCTGGGGGTAAAACCTGGATATCCCGAGAATAGCGATGTCCTAGAAACCCTGACGTAATTTGATTGGTTGCTGTAAGTTCTGAGGTGCCCACGCAATACTGCGTCCGCGCCACTAGAGGGAGCAAACCACCTAATTTCTCCCACTTCCACACTCTTCTTCCTCTTTTTACAGCTGCTGAGATTCTGATGGCTACTGCACCGACCCAATTTTGGAAAAGAAAACCATCAATAAAAATAAATAAATGGAATTGACAAATCCAAAATGTCGGGCAAACCCAGACCCGACAACAAATACTTACTTAACTCTTTTAAATACATCTTCAGTTTAGGGTCAGGGTGCCTCAAAATAAAAGCTTTTGAAAGGTGTACCTGAATACATCTAGCAACTTAACATCTGTTTATTTACCACCTTGTAGCCCTTCGCATCTAAAATGTGATTGCAATGAGGGCTAAACACACAATAGACTTTGGGACAGACATGTTCTTTCCCATGTTGTGTTGTCTGTGGAGGGATGGGTTGCAGGTTGGGGCGTTGGGTGTGTGTTCCAGGGAGTGCTCTGTAATAAGCAGAGCGTTGACATATCTAGGGTGTGCAATCACAGCAGCTCCAGACTGCCTTTGTTGAGCACGTCTCTCCCTCGTCAGGGGGGGGTCCGCGTGACTTCCCATACACTTTGCCCCGCGTCCGTACAGAACAGAACATGTACGGTCGGCCCCACGCATGCTCAAACAAACACTGGAGATGACAGGCCTGGCAGCTTACTTTTCCCCCCCTCCAAATTCACATGGACCGACTCGCTACAAGGTGCTGCTGTTTAAGTCCGTTCTCTCATGTCTACATCACAGCTACCGTGGCTGAGGGGCTAAATGTACACTTGTGTTGCGTTTCGGTGAGTTTATCTCCAACGGACAGGCAAGGTCACAGTGGCGGGCGGGGACTCTAAAGTGGTACAGCAGTACTGAGTAATGCACACAGTATGCATACAAGTGGTGCTAAAGGTCTGTTCAGGTTCTTTTAGCAGAGAAACAAACCCAGCATGCGGGCCAGCATTATTCACGTGTACACAGCAGAGAGTACATGCACACACGCGGTGGCCCACCTGTTTGGCACTGCGCTCGAAGACCACATACTGCTGACACTGGTCCAGCCTCCTCTTCCTCATGGTCCAGAAGTGGAGCACTCTGTTCTCTCGCTGCAGCAACTCATTGAGGATGTCTAATAAAAGAAAGATCACATCCCGGGGGGGACAAAGACTTGTTATTTTGAGCATTCACCAAGTAAACATAAATCAGGAGCGCGCCGATAGCCTTGATGCAGTGCTAAGACGACGACAAACAGAAAAATGTGCTCAAAAAATACTACAAGCTTCACAGAACCTGGATATGGGTTTGAAGTGGCTAGCGGTTTTGCGTGGAGCAGCCCGGCTATTCAGTCACATCAACAAAATGGTATTTAATGGCTC
This sequence comes from Urophycis tenuis, assembly GCA_036785325.1. Classification (NCBI taxonomy): domain Eukaryota; kingdom Metazoa; phylum Chordata; class Actinopteri; order Gadiformes; family Phycidae; genus Urophycis; species Urophycis tenuis. The sequence continues at coordinate 2,630,722 of JAXIVH010000002.1, read as the reverse complement.
AACATTTAGGTGGGAAAGAAAATGTCACACGTAATGCCAAAGCTCATCTGAAGGCGGAGGACAGATTTGCACGGCCACGGTCTGGGGGGATGGGGCAGCCCTCTGCCTCGTGGCCATGTCGTTGATTTCAGGGTTAAAATAAAGGATTGGTCCACTCACTCTTGACCTGTGTCTCCGGGGCCTTGACGTGGGACAGCATGCCGGGCATGTTGACGCTGTTCCTGTGCAGGTACTTGAGGAAGACGTCCGCGTTGCGCCTGGCTAGCGTACAGGCCTGTCCGTCGAGAGGTCACACGGGACAGAGGTCACACGGGACAGAGGTCACATGGGATAGGGTTCACATGGGATAGGGTTCACATGAGTGAGGTTGCCAAGGCTGTGGAGGAGTCTGAAATCTTCTACCTTGTGTTTAGAATCAGGAAGGAAGTCACATCTCATCGCGTCGCAAAGCTATGAGCTATAGGGGGCAGCATAGCATAGCAGCCACTGCTAGCCAGAAGTCACTGGGTTCGTTACCCCCCCCACCGTCGTGTCTGCAGCCTTACTTGCGGGCAATCCGTTTGCTAGTCAAAGGCCCGACCTTGACCTGCTCTTTAACAGCTTGTATCTCTCGAGTCACTTTGGATAAAAGCTAGGATTTGCTACCAAATCGCTATGCTTAGCCTGCAAAAGGTCAAGCTGAGCATAGTTTGGCATAAGGCATGGCTTGAAGTGTTATTCTGTAATTTCTGGAGGTATTAATCTTGTAAAATGTGCACTTCATCTTGTGAAATGTGCACTTTCTGGTTTATCATTACCTAGCACTCATAGGCAAGAACCCACCTTGGTGTGGATCTTTAGAAATTAGACTTTAGATGTTTAAATTGTATAAATAAACTGTATAAATTGTTTCTGACTCATATGGCTCCTCTGCACTACATTGTGCAGCACTAGAAATTATTTGTGGTTAGCACTATTCTGACTGTTTGCTTCAATTGTTCTTATCCTCACTTCAGTCCTCCTCCTCCTCACCTCAGTCCTCACTGTATAACTGTTGCTATGAGTTAAAGTGCAGGTGACTAGCCGTCAGGTAAAGGTGGTCTTGGTGGGTTAAAGTGAGGGGACTAGCCGTCAGGTAAAGGTGGTCTTGGTGGGTTAAAGTGCAGGTGACTAGCCGTCAGGTAAAGGTGGTCTTGGTGGGTTAAAGTGCAGGTGACTAGCCGTCAGGTAAAGGTGGTCTTGGTGGGTTAAAGTGCAGTCGACTAGCCGTCAGGTAAAGGTGGTCTTGGTGGGTTAAAGTGCAGGTGACTAGCCGTCAGGTAAAGGTGGTCTTGGTGGGTTAAAGTGCAGTCGACTAGCCGTCAGGTAAAGGTGGTCTTGGTGGGTTAAAGTGCAGGTGACTAGCCGTCAGGTAAAGGTGGTCTTGGTGGGTTAAAGTGCAGGTGACTAGCCGTCAGGTAAAGGTGGTCTTGGTGGGTTAAAGTGAGGGGACTAGCCGTCAGGTAAAGGTGGTCTTGGTGGGTTAAAGTGCAGGTGACTAGCCGTCAGGTAAAGGTGGTCTTGGTGGGTTAAAGTGCAGGTGACTAGCCGTCAGGTAAAGGTGGTCTTGGTGGGTTAAAGTGCAGTCGACTAGCCGTCAGGTAAAGGTGGTCTTGGTGGGTTAAAGTGCAGGTGACTAGCCGTCAGGTAAAGGTGGTCTTGGTGGGTTAAAGTGCAGTCGACTAGCCGTCAGGTAAAGGTGGTCTTGGTGGGTTAAAGTGCAGGCGACTAGCCGTCAGGTAAAGGTGGTCTTGGTGGGTTAAAGTGCAGGTGACTAGCCATCAGGTAAAGGTGGTCTTGGTGGGTTAAAGTGCAGTCGACTAGCCGTCAGGTAAAGGTGGTCTTGGTGGGTTAAAGTGAGGGGACTAGCCGTCAGGTAAAGGTGGTCTTGGTGGGTTAAAGTGAGGGGACTAGCCGTCAGGTAAAGGTGGTCTTGGTGGGTTAAAGTGAGGGGACTAGCCGTCAGGTAAAGGTGGTCTTGGTGGGGGGCCGTCCTCACCTTGAGGAAGGCCTCCTTCTGCTCCTGGTGCTTGCTGATCATGGGCGTGACGTGGTCCGACTCGCAGTTGGGTCCCAGCTTATCAGCGCCGCCGCACCAGTCCTCCTCCCTCTTGTACTCCTGCTCCAGGCTCTCAAGCACACTGCACACCTGGTGGGCCCCCGGGGAAAAAAGCGTTCACACTACAAGCCCCATGATGCATTGCAACAGGTTCACCGAGAGGTTGATGGAGGAGACACAGTCCAAACTTGAAAATGATGTAGCTCGACAGGTTAAGACAGGCAGATAGATGTGGAATCATACATTAAGATGAGATAAGACAGTTGATACTTTATTCATCCCACATGGGAAATGTAAGTGTCACAGCTGAAAGTACTGGACAGTAGTAGAACCAAAATGGCACGAAATGAAAACAAGAATTAAACGGTTTGGGGGTATATTGTAGCAGGAAGCTGACTACTGCATTTGTGTGAAGTGCGTGGACAGACACACACACATGACGTTGGCGATGGTAAGACAGCAAGGCTACCTGCTCGGAGGTCTTGTAGAAGGCCACGGAAGCGTTGACCAGTTTCAGCCTATCCTCCATCTTCAGCATCAGCTGTTGCCAGTGATCTGCCACCTGTACATTACACGGTCACAATCAGTTTGGCCCTCTTCATAAGGTATTATAATACACATAAGGTATTATAATACACATATAAGGTATTATAATACACATATTATAGTCTCTTCAGAAACCTCTAACACAGATAATACTAAATAAAGAGGATAATAAGTGTTTAGATTGCACAATATATTGCTATTTTGATACTTTCATTTGACACAAGTTACCGAAACCACATTTTGGGGAAAAAGACAGAAAAAGACAAAAAGTTGACTACAAATAATCTTGTGAGCCGTCTCTAAAGGGAAAACAATGGATGGAAAATGTTGGCTCATGTTAAGCTGATCTCAATATCACAACTAAATTGGTATGGTGGCAGTACCACATTGTTATGATATGTTTGTGTGTGTGTGTGTGTGTGTGTGTGTGTGTGTGTGTGTGTGTGTGTGTGTGTGTGTGTGTGTGTGTGTGTGTGTGTGCGTGCGTGTGTGTGTGTGTCTACCTTCTCGGCACAGTCCCGGATGGTGTCCATGTCGTAGTGGTTAGCCTGCAGCAGGGCCTCAGCCTTCTGCTGAACCTGCAGGGCACTCTGGTGTGTCTTCTACACAGTGGAACCAATCCCAGTTACACAGAGAGGAAACAGAAGGGAAACAGAAACACTTTTGAGTTTGTTGCATCTGAAACAGGCATCACCGTGATTCTGTAGCAAGGCAAGTCAAGGTTGAACCCCAACCCTGAGAGTTTTCCCATCTCCCAATGCCCCTGGTAGAACCTCTTTAGCAGTTCGCCATCATATTATATAATCTACATTAACTTGAGCATAAAGTTGTTGTAAATGTAAGTAATTTCATGAAATTTACAATTAATATCTAATCTCCAGAGTGTTCTTACTCTCTGTGTGAGAGTGCTTTTGTGTATGTGTGTGTGTGTGTGTGTGTGTGTGTGCATGTGAGCGCGTGTGTGTAAGTAGGTCAGGTGCAGACCTGCATTCATATGAGCCTGGTTCTGGAGTATGTAAAGGAAAGAAATTAAGTTTTGGAAAGAGAGAAGGTAGCTTGGTACACCAGGAAGAGAGAGAGAGAGAGAGAGAGAGAGAGAGAGAGAGAGAGAGAGAGAGAGAGAGAGAGAGAGAGAGAGAGAGAGAGAGAGAGAGAGAGGGAGAGAGAGAGAGAGAGAGAGAAGATAAGAGGGAGAGGGAGACAGAGAGAGATAAGAGAAGAGAGAGAGAGAGAGAGAGAGAGCGAGAGAGGGAGAGAGACTGTTTATTAATAATGCATTTTGTCTCTTGGGACGAGGGCTGGTTTGGCAGTATGCAAATATGAGCAAGCATCCTTTTTAAATGTCCTTAAATGTAAATGGAACCAGCACAGCAGGGGGAAACGATCGCACCGGGCCAACCAGAGGAGATTGAAAACAAAATAAAGGAAAGGGGAAAGACTGCATGGCGATGAATGCTTGTGAATACTGTGAGTACGAGGACCACAGTGGATAACAGGGAGACCGGTACCTCTATGGCGTGTTGAAACTGTTCGTGTTCCTTCTGCAGCTGCTCCGCCTCCTGCAGGGAGCTGGCCGTGATCAGCCCAGCGTTCAGCATGGACTCCCCGTTCCGTATCCAGCCTAGCACCTACGGCACGCACACACACACACACGCGCAGAGACAATGACACACATGGACACACACACACACACACACACACACACACACACACATACACACACACACACACACACACACACACACACACACACACACACACATACGCAGAGACAATAACACACACACACACGGACAGACACATTGATATTAGTCCCTGGTTTCAGTGTCAACATTGTTCCTAAATGATAGTGGTAATGAGCTTATTATAAAAGTAAATGCAAATGTAAATGTGATTGTATTAAACGTTGTATCTCTGCACAGGACGCTGCACACTAGAAAATTAGGCGAGCCCGCTGGCAGAAAACCACGTGAGCAGGCACACACACACGCAAGTCACAGGTCAGAATTCGGTCATGGCCAACGTCACTGTGTATTACTGTCGTCGGCTTCTCATTCCCACAGTCTCCCCCTTCCCCTGGTCCATCCCGTTACACAGACGGATGAGAACATTTCCAAACCCACAAAATGTATGTTGTTAGACGGCTCGCTGGCTCTGTCCACTTGTGCCTTAACCCTGAAGGGAAGACACCTCGTAGCGACGCAGGCTCTAATCCCACCAGTGCTGCGATGCTACCTGTGATTGCCTCTCTTCTCCAACCTGCTTTCCTGTCTCTCTTCACTCTCTGGTCCATAAAGACACCGAAAGGCTCATAAAATATGTTTTTATGCATTGCAAGTCTGCACATAATATTGAATAAGTTGCCAGATATATAAATCGGTTGTCAGATATAAAGTAGACATGGTTGGAGAATTACTGCGCTTCAAATCATGCACGAGGAAATCATTTGTATGGAAAAGGGAGTTTTTTTGATAACATTTGGAGTCTGTAACTTGCCCCATTTTTAATCAAATAACATCCGCAGAATAAATGTTTCTAAATCAAACTTCAACATCATGTGACACACTGACCAAAACAACCTTTCCTCCTCACATGATGGAGGTACACCTGGCTGTTGCCCACGGTAACATTCCACTCCCATGTGAACTCCCCTCCCTTGACTCCAGTCTGTTTCTCCTGCAGCTTCTGACTCAGCACACACACCTGCTCATCTCCCCTGACACACAGCGTGTGGAATGCAGGCTTGGGCTTGAAAAAAACAAAGACGATGCTATGTGTGTGTGTGTGTGTGTGTGTTTGTGTGTTTGTGTGTTGGTTCCGGTACATTAGCACTACCCGTGTTACATCAGCACTAGGGATGATAGCAAGTGTCGTGATTTTGGATGTGTGCTTATGAAACAATGTGCATGTTAACATGTGTTTACCCAGGGGACATATGGCTAGACGCGGATTTACGCCTATGTGTGTGTGTGTGCGTGTGTGTGCCCGTGCATCCATGAGCTCACAGTTCTTGTCATACCAGACGCTGTACCTTCCAGTTAGGAACACATATGTCCAGCACAATGTAACAACCCAATGTGTGTGATGTACATTTGAATTCTACATGTTGGACAAATACTATGGCTCATGAAAAAAACAAAACAAATACCCTCTATGTCAGATAAAATAATAAATAAACAGAAAAGAGGGCAAAGATTAATGGGTAGCAGTTGTGTCCTAGTTTAGCGTTAGTGGATTGCTCCACTTTCTCAGCACGCAGTGAATGAGTCTGTCGACCAGGGAATGTCGAGTTGGAAATGTGCGACACAAATACTTGACTTGGGTATGTTTAAAAGTGAGTTTCACAAACAGACTTTTAGATGTTTTAATGCATGCAGCAACATGTTTTCCTCTACATATCTGAGCAAATAAAAATGACATGTGGAGTTAAGGACTGTATATGGCACAGTTTCCTCCAGCCAAATAAGGATAAAAACTGAAATCATGATTTTTGTTGGTAAAGAGGAAAAATTTAAAGTAAACGCCTGAACGTCTGAAATCTTGGTGTAGGTATGAAGCAGACACAAGAATAACATTTGTTTGTTGCAGCTTTTTATACAAAATGTCATCAGTTTGCAAAACGATATTTATCATATCCTCATGTTATACTATTATAACATTTTTCCTATATTTCACCTTCTTTTTGTTTTCTTTTAATGAGTCTTATTGAGTCGTTATTGATTTTATGTGTGATTTATTCTTTGTCAAGCACTATGACTGGTCTGGTGTCTGAAGGATTCTACATCAATAAACCTGCCTTGCAGGATTATATCCTGTTTTTATTTTGCATTCCATCGTTAAATCTTCTTTGCGCCTGGGTGTCTCGTCATCAAACAATAATGATTAAAAATCTGATTAATTCTTTAATAAAATCTTCACAGTGTTTGTACGGTGAGCCATTTAACATCTATACAATAAGAGGTATACCTCGTATACCTCCTGTAGGTATACCTCGTTTAGTATCACGGTACAGGTCAACACACAAAACCTGGCAGTCAAGTCCAATAAAATGGTAGAAACGGATGGTTAATTTATAATCTCACTATCGTTGCAATGCGTTCGAAGGCTGCAAAGCACACATTAGCAATTTCCTTGTTGCTAATGTTTTCCATCCCCATGCCAGCTGATACTATAATTTGCGGCGCATGAGACAGGGAGCGGAACAGAGAGCGAGAGGCTGTGTGTTTGTTGACACAGCATGAGTCATCAGGCTCCACGCTCATGTACAGACACAGACCCCGGCCCTGCCCACCTGCCACATCGTCACTGCAATACACCGAGGAATGTGTGTGTCGGCGTGGTGTGTGTGTGTGTGTGAGTGTGTGTGTGTGTGTGTGTGTGTGTGAGAGAGTGTGTGTGTGTGTGTGTGTGTGTGTGAGTGTGTGTGGTTTGACATCCACCTGACACGGCCAACATGTATTTGCCCAAAGGTGTGTCTGTCTGTCAGCGTCTGTCAGACAGACAGTGCTTATTCAGTTCTGACACGTGCAACCTTTGGCCATGTGCTGCAGTTGCCATGTCAACAGTGTCCCTCTCATAGCCCCTCCGTTGAGCCCTACATGACCAAGAAACATGTGACCTCCACCTTCGGGATGTCACCTCTAAAGGTAACCATATAGCAGCATCAATGCATGAAAGCAATTAAATGAAAACTCTATGGTGTCTAGTATTGAGTTAGCTTAGCATTAGCTTCACCTATACTAGGATGCATGCATGCGTGGCTTGTCAGGCTATCTCCTTCATGTTTGCGCGTGTGTGTGTTTGTTAGCATGCGAGCACATTAGCCTCTCCAGCCCACCTGTTTGACCTCAGCCTGCAGGTGTCTCAGCTGGACACACTGCTCCAGGTGCCGCCGGTGCTGCTCGGCCACCAGGTCCAGGTCCTGCTGCTTCTCGTGGAGGAACTCCAGCAGGTCCTGCACCCGTGTGGCCATGTCCACATCACGGTCGCACAGCAGCTCCACACCTGCAGACAGGGGGGGGGGGGGGGGGGTGGTGAACATAAGGTTACAGGTTGTTATAATGCATACCCTCCTCCATTTTGTTGGGCTCTTGTGTCGCGATCCCACTTCTGAAACCCAATGTAATGGTTCTTATGTAGTAATGTTCTCATAAAGTCTCTCCAGGTATTATCATTTGAGGGAGTGGCTTCGGAGGAAGGACTGAAGGGGAGGGGTAGGACGGATGCCTTCAAAACCTAGCTTCATCGGGCTGGCTTCGACATTCAGACCTCACTGGCCTCTGTCAGAGAAACCCTGGCCTGGGGATCCCCACTCACCGGAGGCCTGCACCTCGGTGACGTACTGCAGCAGCTCCTGGCCCTGGTGGATGACGTCGAAGGTCAGGTTGTTCATGGTGAGGGCCTTGTCGGCGTGGTGCTGCAGCCGCTGCTCCGCCAGGGGGAGGTCCTCCGTGTCAAACTCCCCCATCTGCTGGGACAGCTCCTCGTTCCATGACTCCAGGTCCGAGATCACCTGCTCAAGGAGGGGAGAGGTACGACATGTGAGATGAGGCTTCAAAATAAAAGGCACAATTTTAAGTGATGGTTAAGTGACATAGTATTTATAGTTCATTGTCTGGCTGTATTTTTGTGCTTATATCTTTTACTCTTTAATCTTTTACTTTGTATGCTGAGAAGCAACAGTTACTGTAATCTGAATAAAAAGAAGCATAGCATTGTGAAATACATCCCACAATATATTGTTTGACTAGTTTTAATAATACAGAGACCATACTGCAATCCCACCACACATACACACATATAACACATACCGGTACACACCGTGTAAAACACACATACACAGGCACACACAAGCACGCACGCACGCACACACGCACACACGCACACACACACACACACACACACACATGCACACACACACACACACACACACACACACACACACACACAGGTATTTGCACAAATGGTAGCAGCTCGCTCTCTGTATGATGCTATCACATTCCGCTCTCGTGCAAGAAAGAGGAACAGAACACAATGATGAGTTCCTGAGTGCTAAAGCCCAAGGACCCATGTGTTGGTGCCCTGAAGTACCCACACAAGAATCCCTGCCTCACTCGGCCAGGGGGCATCTCCTGCTCAGTTCAGTCTTCCCTCAGTCTTTCCACAGTGTCTCGTCAACAACAAAAGGCTGTGGCAATAGTGTGCATTGGGCTCAGTGTACTTATGGCTCCAGTGACCACATGATCCAGAATACATTGTTGTGTCAGCTGACATAGTCAACACTGTAATGTTCTTCATAATAACATGAAACCCACGTATGAGTTAGTTTTTTTTTTTTTTTTTCCGATAAGACACAGTAGAGCTTAGACAGGAAAGTATGGTAGAGAGGGGAAGACGTGCAGCAGATGACCGTGGGCTGGAATTGAACTAGGAATCGGTCACTATCAAATACTAAGCCTTAATGGCGGCAAAAGCTCAGTGGGTAGAGCGCGTGGACAGAGCGGGTCGTCCACTAACCGTAGGGTCGGCGGTTCGATTCCCCTCGATCCCCCTCCTCCTCCAACTGTCCACATGTCGAACCCTAACAAATGTACTGATTGTAAGTCGCTTTGGACAAAAGCGTCTGCTAAATGCCCCCTTTACCCTTTAATGGCACGTGCTCCACCTGGTGAGCTACCAGGGCGGCGCCATGCTTGAGTGAGTTAAAAGCACGTTTCCCACATCCAGAAGAGAACGCTCCACAAACCGTGACATTCAATCAGTTGCCAGCTATGCCAGACATGCACCGCGATCACTTTTCAACGCCAACAAAAGGGAAAGACAGCACCGAGAGCAACAACAGATCGGGTGGCATCCCACCTGCCGTCAGATGCGTCCGCGTGACACCAAACTGGGCTTGGTAAATCACTCCCCACGTTACCTCCCAGTCACAGAGCCCTCAGCTGTCACCCCCGGGGCCTGCACTCCTGCACGTCCCAACAGCTGGAACATCAACCGGAGCGATATTCAAGCTGTGAGGAGGAGTCCCGTGGACACTTGTGGTGCCACTAAACGATTTACGTTTTTTTTAAAGGGTGAAAATGAGCTGTTTAAAACAGTTGCTTTGGTCCCACTAGGCGTCTTGATTTTGAATCCGCTCCGCCCCCCCCCCCCCGGTGTCTTACTTCCATGTTCTCCCAACATCGTTAAAGTGGCCGCCACCGTCGTCAACCAGTTGTCAAATCATCCTTTCAATTATCTCAATGATGGTAAATGTAGTCATAGAAGTAGAAAAGGAGCTGTGTGCAGACACACTTGCACAGCAGAGCTATCAAACACACAAGATGTTTGTACTATAATGATCTAGTAACAAACTCAAAGAATTAAATAAAGATGGAACTGAAAATCTAACAATAATCTGTCACAAACAAGCAGTTACTACCCTTTTCTTGTCCTTCTGAAAACAGTCAGCGCATGATGTGACACAAACACAGACAACACAGGAGCTGATCATCCTTGCCTGAAGGTTGTGGGTCCCATCCCCTCATCCTTGTCCCCTGAGGGGGGGTTGATGCCTCACCCCTCATATCCTCCCGCCTGTATCACTACACACTTCTGTATCACTACACACTCCTGTTTCACTTTGAACGAAGACTCCTCCTGTGACCAGTAATCTTCTAAATAACGGCTAATATCCACGATTGCCATAGTCACTTGCGACACCAGCTTTTGTGATTAAACCCTGACACAGTCAAAGAAACGTATCAAGTACATCCTTCAAACTACCTTCTCTTTTCCAGCCCCTTCTGTCTGAACAATATAAATGACGGGGACCTCCACTTTAACCATATCCAGCTAAATCCGGATCAACCCTAATACTCCTCAAATCGCCTTGTAAAATGAAAAAAAAAAAAAAAGAGCACATGCTGGGATGTTACCTGACAGTCAGCCAAAAGATGCAGTGGTGTCTGTAGAAGACCCCCCCCCCCCCCCCCGCCCTCCTCCACAAGCACTTTTCCCACTGACAGCTTATTTACACCGAAGCCCCCAGCTCTCGTAAAGCGAGCGGCTCCGGGCCGGATCCCACTTGATCCACGCGGATGGTACCCGGGCCCGGTGATAACTCCCCGCAGCGCCTCTCCGGCCCGGGGAGCCACTCATACACACATCCCCTCCATGGACTGCAGTCAAACACTGGCTACAGGTGGAGGGACTCGACTACGGCTTCTGCAGAATCCTCCTCGCTTTACAAATAAGAGTACAGCGCTAACGTACAAACGGGAACGGAGTACAATTTATCGCACCGACGGAAAGAAAAACACGAGTACAAGTCAGCCACCCACAGCAACTGTAAAAATACAAACACATTTTACAGTCAACGCTTAGAAAAATAGTACATTAAAAGAAAGCTTGTAACCTACCAGGGCCTTTTGTTTAGTCTTGTTTTGCCTCCATTGACAATTTAACAAAATCCCCTCCCGGTACAAATAGACCATCTCCCTCAACTTCGTAGCAGCATTGCACAATGCACCACTGGGCTGGGGATTAAACCTCTTGGCTCTACCAGAACTTAGCTCCTCTCTGGTAGAGATAGGCACGGGGTGAGGGAGGGGGAGAGAGAGAGAAAGAGAAAGAAAGACAGACAGCGAGCAAAAAAGAAAGACAGAGCGAGATAGAGAGAGAGAGAGGGACAGAGTGAGAGAGAGACGGAGCGAGAGAGAGACAGAGTGAGAGAGAGAGACAGAGCGAGAGAGAGACAGAGCAAGAGAGACAGCGCGAGAGAGAGAAAGAGGGCTGTTCTCTGGAGGAAAGCCCACGTGTGTTTCATATGAACTCCTGCCCTTTCTTCAAACACAGGCACGCTTCCCTCATCCAGCAAACCTGAAAGGATTCTGCAGGGAGGGGAATAAGTATCCACGTGCGTGTGTGTGTGTGTGTGTGTGTGTGTGTGCACTCACACGCGTGTCAGTGTGAGGCTGTGAGAAACACCTTACCTCCACCTTTAACTCCTTATTCACGTTGCATAAACGTGCGCGCACGTTTGCGCTGGCTTCCGCACAGCGGCTGTGACTGAACAGTCCACGCCACCCCATAGAACTGAAGGGCAGAACCAATGTGAAGACTCAACCGTGCCTCTGAGCTCCACAAACCAGACCTTTACCACGATCACCCCCCCCCCCCCCCCCCCCCCCCCCCATCAGGGCCCTGCGTGTGGAGGCAGGCCCGTGGACGCGTGGAGCACTGAGTGCCTCTTTTGGCATTAGAGGGGTGTTTTATTTGGGAGGTGTGTCGCTGCCATTCTCAGTCTGCAGGCAGAGCGCTGGTATATCCCCTTGACACGTCTGTCGACGGAGGCAGCGTTAAGGTTAAGGAGGCACCCCGTGCTAAACGTGAAGCATCACCACACAGATCACTGTTCATGCTTGTGATGGGGTTAAGTAAGAGTGAGGGGATGGTTTCACAAAACGTATCTCAAGAGCAAAATCAATGTCTTCATCACCGCTGTTTGTTTCTGAAGATTGGACTAACAAACTGCTATTCATGATATCCTCACAGTGTTTGGAAGAAAAAAGGTACTTTTATGAAACTAAGCATCTGTTTCACTGACAGCCAATCAGGTACAGCAGTCTAGAAGACACTGATCAGACTGATTAAACACTGACCAATGATCTGTGACTTAAAACTTGGAATTGCTTGATAACATTGCATCACCATTTCACTCTGACATCACATCTTTTCCCAGCCCTCAGGTATAACATTTCAGTGTGGTGTCTCACTGTAGGTTCCTGAAGAATACACACACCCATACACACACACACACACACACCCACACACACACACCTAAACCACATGCTCAGACAGATAATGTGCATACTTTACACATTACATACACGCTGCACTACACACACACAGACACACACACACACACCCCACACACACACACACACACACACACACACACACACACACACACACACACACACACACACACACACACACACACACCCTTTCATTCCACCACTGACTCACTGTCTTCCTGTAAGCTATAATAATAACCTCCCAGAACATCACTCAATCAACGTGATCAGTCAGCGACTGTGCCTCAGGCCTCCATTTCCACGGCTTTCAGAGGCTGTGGTTTAAATAAGGAAACAAAACACCAAAACAAAATGGAAACAAAGGACCCCGGGACAAAAACAGCCATTCACATTCACACGCTAGCCCCCAACCACCGTGAGGATCCACTTTTGCATTCACTCATTCATTCACTCATTTATTCAAATTAACATGAGACAACGACAGACACAACAACGTAACAAAACTGGTAGTACGGTGAATGGGATTTTTTTTCCCCAAGTCAAATACTGCGTAAACACCAGTACTTCTCTGTGTGCTCAAACACACTGCGTTCAGCACTCAGGGCAGACACAGTGGCCTTCACTGTAGCAGTAGGCGAGACTTTAATGGACTCTCAGTCTCTGTGCTGCTGGAGAACACACACACACACACACAGTCTGCTATTGCCTCTCCTTTAACATTGTTACAGCTTTTACTTTTTTTCTCAGACAGGCACCCTAATGCATGGCCATGTAGACCACGCCCACTAAGTCCTCCTCTACAGCCCCCCCCACAGTCTCACAATGAACACTTTTGAAAAATTACACCAGGCATTAATTGCACACAGGCTATAATGAGAGAGAGTTAACTATTTGGAATCGCTGCTCAAATTACATTCCGAAAAAAATGTGATTAATAGTATAACTCTAAACATATATAGGTGTGTTGTTATGTCGCTATGCGGTGATGATAATGACTGACATAAAATGCACATATAAAGAGGCTGACACCCTGTGTTCACATTGTTCTCTCCTTGGCTGGGAACACCGTTGTTCCAGGGAGACACAGAGCAGCCGTTCAGCTCGCCAGCCGCTTTATTTTTCACTCCGCATCTCCTATTTTTGGATCATGCAAATACGGGTTTATTAGGTTTATGTTTCCAAACATGTTGCACATTTGTGCGCTTTCGCAAAGTGGCATCTGTATCCATGGCAACCCCGTAAACACCCCGGGGCATTCTGTGTTGTTGCTTCAGACGCGTGTTCTATAAGAAAGTGTTTTTCGTTGAAGCGACTGTATATATTAAGCAGTGACGCCGGCTTGTTTACATGTCCCCAGGCAGCTTATTAGCGCTAAATGGTGTCAGGATAAAAATGATACATTTCTAAGTAGACCTTTTATACTTTACGACAATGGTACACTGAATGTGTGTTTATCCTGATCAGCAGGGGGGCGTCCATTGGGGCCTGGGCTAGCGCATTCCTCACACAATATTTGGCTCTGCTGCTCGTACTAAATCTGTCCAAAACTGTAAATAAAACATTATATTTTTCTAAAGTATTCATTCTCCACACCACCTTGCAGAGGCTGCGTGTTTGGACCCTGGTTTAGAGGCTGGAGATACGCTGTGACTCTGAACGGCAAAACGTTAACAGAATCAATCAGACAGTAAAGACCCGAGAGAAGTGTGGATTTTCCGGTGAACACAAATACCCCCCCCCCCCCCCCCCCCCACACACACACACACACACACACACACACACACACACACCCACCCACCCACACACACACACACACACACACACTCACACCAAACACACACACCCACACCCACACCCACACACACACACACCCACACCCACACCCACACACACACACACCCACACACACACACACCCACACACACACAGGCGACATCCCCCCCGCCGTAGCACTCACATCGATGGCGTCCCTCTCGAAGATGCGCAGCTGGAGGAAGAGCTCCAGCTTGATCTTCCTCTCCTGGAAGAGCTCCTCCATTTGGCCCTGGGCCTCATCCAGCTGCTGCAGCACACTCTCAATGTGCGCCATGGAGCTGTTGTGAGGGGTCTTGTTGCTGGAGATGGCAGAGTCCCTGCAGGGGGCACGGTGGTGGAGGAGGTGATGGAGGTGGTGGAGGTGGTGGTGGTGGAGGTGGTGGTGGAGTGTCACACAGAGAAGTATTAAGGGGCAGTGTGAACAGGTGGTTCTTGTTAACCAGGTGGTGGGTGTGTGTGTATGTGTGTGTGTGTGTGTGTGTGCGGGTGTGTGTGTGTGCGTGCATGTGTGTATGTGTGTGTGTGTGCGTATATGTGTGTCTGTGTGTGTGTGTGTGGGGGTGTCCCATGGAGCCTCCTCCGTATCAAAGTCACCGTGGGACACATCAGCATGGTTCACAGTGCAATGACACGGCTCATTGATTCCTGTGACTCCCGATGGGGTGGCATCGCGGAGAGGATTAAAGGCTGGTCTTTAGACGCCCTTCCCCTCCCACCCGCTGAGGTCTCTTCTGAGAGCATAGCGGACACTAAACCTATGCGGTGTCTGTATAACCCCTTCAGTGTGCATAGGCAGCTGCCAGCCTTGTGTTGATTCTCTTCTCCTCTGTCCACTTATATAATCATACAAGTGTATATCGTTTCAATAATTCAGAAAAAAAAATCTGTGCGCATGTGTTTTGCACATACGTGTGTGCAATAGTCTCTTCATGTTTTGCAGGTGTGTGGTTGTGTGAGCAATAGTGTCTCCATGTTTTTACATTGATATACTCTCTCCATTTTGTGTGTGTGTGTGTGTGTGTGTATGTGCATGTGTGTGTGTGCATGCATGTGGATGTGCATGTGTGTGTGTGCGTGTGTGCGTCGATGTGCATGTGAGTGTGTGTGTGTGCGTGTCGATGTGTGTATGTGTGTGTGTGCATGCGCGTGTGTGTCGATGTGCATGTGTGTGTGTGTGTCTGTATGTCACGGTCACCTGAGCTGCTGGATGAGGTCCTCCCCCTCCTTGATGACGTTGACGGTGGCCTGCAGGGTGGTCTGCTGCTGCTGACCAAACCTCTTGATCAGCTCCTGGACCGCCTCCACCGACTCGGCGTACACGTCGTCCAGCAGCTCCTTCTGCAGCTCCTCCAACCACGTCCACAGCTGAGGGAGACGGACAGCTCAGCAACCACCAATGGAATGAGAGGAAGGAACCCTCCCCCACGCCTGCTCGCCTCAAACTCGTTGTACACTAGCAATCGAAATGCTGGAAACGTGTTCCGGTGACTTTCTTACTGTATCAACAGCCGTGAAATGTTTCACCTTCTTCTGACAAATGTACTTTTTGTAAGTCGCTTTGGACGAAAGCGTCTGCTAAATGCCCTGACTGTAAATGTGTCTCGTCGTCACACAACGACAGTCAGTCAGTATCAAGCGGTCCACACATGACGAGTGCCCGGCCAAGCCGAGCACTCGGTTGGATGCTCCGAACGCAGCCAGCCAAAAGACCGGGGTTTGGCGCTTTGAACTCGTAAAACGTGTATTCATTATTAGGAACCAAGAAGGCCGCTGATGCGGAACGCAGCACGTCAAACGAGGCCGTCATCTGAACGAACGCCACGCCTCGGGAGGTGGTCGCTGTCAACCGGGGGTCAAAGGTGAAACACTTTCAACTCCCGCACAGCACAGCTGCGAGGCGGAGCATCCGAACTGGGGGGGGTCCCGGGGGGAGGGGAGGGGGAAGGGGGGTGGAGGGGGGCAGAGCCGACACCGTGTCGGTCGCGAGCGCACAGAACTTCACATGAACTCCCTT
>JAXIVH010000002.1:2601973-2609473 GCA_036785325.1 Urophycis tenuis | reverse complement strand
TGCTAACACTCCACACTCATTATATCTCATGTAATGTATTTCCATAGGTGAATATATATTACATAAAGGGACTACGTGTAAGCATTTTTACAATGACAAATCGCTGTGCATTTCAAATATATGAGCATGTTGACATTTAACATGATGAATGAGACGTTTCCCGACTCTCTCGGTTACGTAGAACAGCCTGTGGGCTGATTTCTATGAAATTACAACCAGGCTGGTTTTGCCGGGAAAAAAAGAAGAAAGTGACCTCTAAGTGTGGATGACAGAGAAAAAAGCCTGTTCTTTCATAAGGTTTATGTATGACAATAACATGAGTTTATGAATGTTATTGTTTCAACCCACAGAGCTCCAGTGCTTGCACAAGCTCTGGCAGGCCGTGGTTCACTTGCCGGCCAAAGGGGGCAGTGATGAGAGAGGGTTTCACATTCTTAAGGCTGGGTTATGCTTCTGCGTAGGGATTGCGTCGTGATCACGCAATGGCCACGCAGTTGCTCGGACGCAGTCATGAGCCCGTGATGGTTCTGCGTGGGGTTTACGTGGGGTTTACGTCTCGAAATGCAAGTCATTGCCACACCGGTAGAGGGCGACCAGAATTACCATTCTGGTCATTACATACGGATTACTAGCGAGTAAAAAAAAAGTTTACAGACATGAAGGCAAAAGTTATATATATATGTTGTCGCCAATCAGTCAAAGCATTTATCACACCGTAGCGGTGTTTACGAGTGGAGACCGGAAAAGCGATCTCCAGTGAATGTAGTTCCCGGACCAATCACAGCCAAAGCTGCTGCGTTGGGGTTGCGTCGCCTCGACGCGTGTCTAGGATTTTTGGGAGGTGCACGTCAAGAATGTAAAGGGTCCGTAAAGGGTCCGTAAAGGGTCCGCAACACCCCAGCGTTGTGTCGACGCGGAAGTATAAACGAAGCATAACCCACACAGAGCGCCTTAGCGTACATGTAACACTGAAGTCTATACGTCACCTGCTGGACGTCCTGCTGGAAGACGCAGAGCTGCAAGCGCTGGTGCAGGCGCACCTTGCGGTGCTGCCAGATGTTCTCCAGCTGCCGCTGGTGGTGCAGCACCTCGTGGATGATGTCCAGCACGTGGTGGACCGCCTTGGAGTAGTTGGCCGACGCCGTCAGGGAGTCCGTGCTGCCGGGGGTCAGGGGTCGCTGCAGCTTGTCCAGCAGGGACTTGCCATCCTGGCTCACCTGCGAGGGGAGGGGAGAGTGTCTGATTGGTGGAATAATCACCGGCTGGTGGCAGAGGGAGTAAAGGGCAGCTGGACGGGCGAGTGATAGACGGTGGATGAATGCACGGATGACCGAATGGATGAATTGATTTATTTGATGAATTGGTGAACTGATGAAGGGATGGGTCGAAGTATGACTGCATAGATGGATGAGTCAATGGGTAGATGAGCAGATGATCGATGAATGAACGGATAGAGGAATGGATAGCTGGATTGATTGAGGGATAGATTGGTTGGTAAGTATGAACGGAGGGAGGAATGGGTGGATCTGGTTGTACGACAACCTACATATAAGGCACATGAAAGGAGGCTGTATGGCGTTCGCGTGTGTGTGTGTGTGTGTGTGTGTGTGTGTGTGTGGACTGACCTCTGAGTATGCGGTGGTGACGTGCTCGTACAGCCCCTGGTGGTGGTGGATGGTATCTTCCAGGTCCTGGAGCTCCGAGGGCAGCTCGCCCTCACCACAGGCCTTGCACCACGGCTCCACGTTACCCATGTACTGGTGAAGACACACACACACACACACACACACACACACACACACAAACACACACACACACACACACAAACACACACACACACACACACACACAAACACACACACACACACACACACACACACACACACACACACACAACACACACACACACACAAACACACACACACACACACACATACACACACACACACACACACACACACAAACACACACACACACACACACACACACACACACACAAACACACACACACACAAACATAGGCATGGACACACATCCAAACACACATACACCATCAAGTCACATACACGCATGCGCACATAGAAATGTGTGCGCACACACACACACACACACACACACACACAGACACACACAGTCACAGAGACAAATTAAACAAAAGCCCAGAGAAAATGGGGAGTGGGAGAACAGGTGTGTGTGTGTGTGTGTGTGTGTGTGTGTGTGTGTGTGTGTGTATGTGTGTGTGTGTGTGTGTGTGTGTGTGTGTGTGTCTGTGTGTGTGTGTGTGTGTGTGTGTGTGTGTGTGTCTGTGTGTGTGTGTGTGTGTGTCTGTGTGTGTCTGTGTGCGTGCCAGGCCTACTTGGTCAGCCTTCTGGTGGAAGCTGGCGGACATCTCCAGCAGCGTGCTGCGCTCGTCCAAGGCGGCGGCGAAGGCCTTCCACTCCTGCTCCAGCTGCCCCGAGATCTGCTGGATCTGCTGGGAGGCGTAGTGGCCCGACTCCAGCAGCCGGTTCCCCACGGACATGATGCGGTTGATGTTCACGTACACGTTCTGCCGGAGAGACACGGGGAGAGGAACGTGAGTGGCGCAGGAAGTAAAGACGCGCGCAGGACACACCTTGAGAGGATCTGGTGTGCTAGGAAACCCGGGTTAATGGTTGTGAGATGGAAGCCGTAGCTTTTTTTAACAAGTGTTTAGCAGCTCCCGTAGCTCAATCTCGCTTTGTGCTGCACAAGTAAACGCATGATGGGACCCACCCTGGCCAGGTAGGTTTCTCCCACAGTGCCCACCATTGAACACACACACAAATTCGGTGTGTACACGCCACAGAGAGATGGAGGCACGCGGTTAGAATTCAGAGTGAAGACGACGCCTGCCGCGATTTAGAGCGGTGTGATGATTCTGAATTCTGAGTGCAGAGCAACATTTCAATAAGACCAAGGGTAAGTGGAGGAGAGGGTGTCTTAGAACTGATTGGAACGCAGCCTAAGCCTCCACATTTGAATGAAAATGAAGTGCTCAATTCTTGGTCGTATGAATGTACGTAAAATAAGACTAAAAGTTTCACTTTTCGCTTTTCCAGTCCATTGCCTGTTTTGAAGCAATAAATAATTCGCCGTCCGTCCAATGTCCGTTCAAGACTTGTAACTGCCCGCCTCTCTGTGTATCTCCGTGTGCAAGGCGTGTCTACACAGAATGGAAACTTGTGGCTTTGTTATTATGGGGGCACTATTAGAACAAAAACAACCTGGCCAGGACAGGAGTTGGCATGCGCTTCCACACGTTGGACAGAACAAAGAAACAGCTATGCCCAAATTCTCCACGCCCATAGCGTGAGAGAGGGGCAGAGTTGATTTACGCGTTGACACAGACCATGTCAACAATTACCTGGGCTCTTAGCAAACGGGCAGCATCTTTTAAAGGGGCTGTGGTTGTAACAGGGAAGCCTGTCTAAATCGTAAAAACAGAAGCGTTTCATTCATTCGCAGCCTCCGCGTTTCTAATATTTCGTTTTTAATACGAGGGCCCCAAGCTGTGTTGTGTAGATAGGCACGGATCAGCACACACTAATTAACCACTGTGTTAACAGTCTGTTATTATTCTACTCAATTACGGCTCCTGGCAGCTATTATGGCTTGTTTCGATCACAATGGGAGGCAAAAGGTGAAGCTAGCACCAGTTAAAAGGCATTAGAATTCCTCCCATGGGTGTGTGGGGGGATGCAGTATGTTCCATCTATTGAGGAACCTCGCGCAACGCTTCTGATTCACAGCTTTCCAACCGCATCGCTCCAAATGGAGGAGAAACGAGAAGACGTCTTCTGTTGTCTGTGGAAACGTAGGATATTCACTGGCTATTTTTTTTTTAAACTTTTGGGGTAGACGAGAATGAAAACACTTAAAGAAGGCCAGTAAAATGCTGTGTTGTATTACATTGTAATATTTCATACCTAATATCTAATATTGGAGCAGCCACTCCCCCTGAAGTCTTTAAACAGCGACGTCAACATGAATATCAATTGAGGATGTACTCAATTCATCAGAGAAAGGACATTTGGGATGGGTTCGGTAGCACACAGGAGTACTCAAGCAATGCAGAGTGTCTCTATTGACACAGCTCAATGTTTGCTGTTGATTCCAGATTTCATCAGCCATCTTCGCTGGTGCTACGATGACGGCCGCGCAGTCAATTCCTAAAAATCTTAATTGAACTCAAAAACTCCAGAGGAGGGCGGGAGCGGGTGGCTAACTGAACAGGCCCAGGTTCTGACTGCGGTGACTCACTCACACAGACAGCATCCTTTTGTTTTTAATTGCCATTTTGCCTCTCCATCTGGACGGCAACAGCTGTCAGTCTCACGTAGCCTAACGTGATTTTAAACATGCTCCGCTACTCATTAAGGGCCGACAAATCACTGACTGCTTGGTCCGGCTCGATCCGGACCTAAGATGGCGTCTGTGTTGTTCGACAGATGTTTGGACTGGATTGGAAATCACGCCTTCCCCCAACATCTCAAAGGCAAACGGTAAAATACATCCCTTACATTATTGACCGTTATGCATGTGAGTTCAGCATGTGCTACTAAAACTACACAATATTGAACTCTGGAGTCTTGTTGCAATTCCATGGTACTATAAGTGAGACTTATGGAGGCCTACGTATACCATTTTTATAGCAGATGTGATTTTTGAGCAATACTTCACAAGAGATCATAAGAAACCCCACCCCAACTTGGGGAGGGGGGGTGTGTAGAGCCCAGAGGCAGACAGAGACCTCCGACACCACCTACCACCTAGGTAGAAGACCATCAATGTGACGTGCCTAACAGGATAAACGCTCAATTCCACCTGTAATCTGGAGAAAAGAGAGGCCATCTATGCTGTGGATTCATCATAGCAGTAGTATATTGCTGTCTAGCTCTCTGTCTGCACCAACACACTCCCTCAATTTAGTTGAAAAGCAGAGCATTGCATAGCCGTTTATAGCTCTCTGGGAGTGTGAGTGTGTGTGTGTGTGTGTGTGTGTGTGTGTGCGTGTGTGTGCACGCACTATTAATAGATAGCAGATGATACTGCAGATACACACACACACACACACACACACACAAACAGAGGCGGAGATGAGGTTTGACCTCTCATCCACCAATAATAAGCCTCAAGGCATCTCCTCCATCTGTGAGATGTTAGGATGTAGGATAAATACCACACAGACGGGCCTGCTCTGGCTGCAGCCTGCTAGCGCTACTGTTAGCTGGACTAATTAGGGGAGAGACAGATCGAGAGCGATCGCAAGGGAGAGAGAGAGAGTAAGAGTGAGAATGAGAGAGAACGAGAGAGAGAGAGCGATAGCGAGAAAGAGTAAAGGTGAGAGCGAGCGAGAGAGAGCAAGTGAGAGTCAAGAGTTAGAGAGAGCAAGAGAGAGTAAGAGTGAGAGAGAGTAAGAGTGAGAGAGAGCGAGAGAGAGTGAGAGAGAGAGAGTGTCCAGGGATGGAGACAGGAGAGCAGGAGTAATGCGGGGGAGGTAATCCTGGCATTGAGCTCACAGGGGTGAGACTTATGAAGGGGGAGGCAGCAGGTGGGTGGTGGAAGACAGGCAGCGAGGGACAGATATTAGAGAAAGTTCTAGAAAGAAGGCGAGACATGAACAAGACTGCTGAATCAGAGACGAGAGAGTCATGGGAATAAAAAGACACATAAAATGAATGTTTGCCTTCTTCGTATAGAAGCCATAAAACCATTTCATTTTCTCTTACCGAATACTTTGATTTTACAAACAATGTCGACGCTCTCCTCTGCCTAATTGAAATACATTCAACCACGCTGTATAATTGCTAATTGGAATACATGAAGACGGATAGCGTCCAGCACTTCAAACCATCAAGGACACCACAGGTGCTGAGACAAAACGACAGCCCTGTTGAACACCTTGCCATGCTCTCCGGTGGTTTCTATGCCAACCGTCCGTTCAACAAGGAAGCGTACATCAGCAGTCTGCACTCAGCTCATGAGGACAACCCTGACCTTCCTCCACAGCCGACACACAGCACTCAAACAAACAGGCGGCCTCTTAAATAAAGACACGATGACTGTGAGTCGTCAATGTCAGTCATGACAATACACAGCACATCTCATCACGCCCCGCGTGGCGAATACGTTGTGCGGCACTGAAGACATCCCAACAGATAGTGACAGAGCGTGGATGAAAAGCGCTTCATTCTATGTTTCTATGCAAGCCAAGAATCAGGGGTTTACTGTTCCAAACCTTGAATCAAACGCTGGTTGGGATAAGAGAGAGCTGTCTTTGTGTGCGTTTCAGTGCCTCCATTGTGGTTGTTCATGTGGTTGTTAATGTAAGTATTGGATATCTGTACATGAGTTCCAAAATAGGAAGAGACAACGCTGTCGCCTTTGAGATGGTGAAAAACATACAAGACCTTTCTGTGGTGGTTTTGTCTTTTTTCTTTTTCTTTTAACGCATGCCTGTTTTCCATAAGTCCTTCTTGAACCCATGACTAAGTCATACCACAGCTCTCTCCAGGTATATTTGTAATCAGTCATTCAATGGTAAAATGTGCTATACGGTAGTTGTCCTCAGAACTTTCAACTTCCCTTTGCATGAGGTTACTTGAATACATCAAAGTGTACTAACTGCACTAAGACACACACGCACGCACGCACGCACGCACGCACACACGCACACACACACACACACACACAACTGGAAGCTGTGCCCACCCATTGTGGATCATGTAAACAGGGTGCATCCATCCTGCCACCCCTTCACCCTGATCGTGACAAGGTGTGTTTCCAACCAGTCATGCAACCAACAAGAAGAGGAAGCTGCACATCCTGGGAAAGAATGGGCGGGGGGGGGGGGGTCCACGAAACTGTGTGTGTGTGTGTGTGTGCGAGTGTATGCGTGTGTGTGTGTGTGCGTGTGCCTGCGTGTTTATCCAGTGTGCCTCCCCTCCCTGTTAGGGGGGGGGGGGGGGGTCCACAAAACTGTGTGAGTGTGTGTGTGTGTGTGTGTGTGTGTGTGTGTGTGTGTGTGTGTGTGTGTGTGCATGCGCCTGTGTGCGTGTGCCTGCGTGTGTATCCAGTGTGCCCCCACCCTCCCTGTTTGGTCTCTCTACTCCAGTGTTGCGGTAGGAGTTAGTCTCTGTTCCCAGTGTTGACACATCAGACTCAGGGTGGGGCTCGTGCCAGCCCCCCTACAGTGGCCATAAGCCCCCCCACCCCCTCCCCAAGCATGATGTTCAACATGGAAACACAAGTCTGCCCTCGTTTCTCAGCCAGCACTTCTTTTACCGCAGCATGCAATTATCAGCACTACAGAGAGGATTTAGTGTGACGTGTGTAAGATGTCACTGAGAGCCGAGGCTATTGTTCTCTCCTCGGCCGTGCAACACTTTTTTGAAGCGAGCTGCTAAACGTAAAGCCACATGGTCCAGTGCACAGAGAAAAGCAGCCTCTGTTGAATTAGACATGCCTTTGGCCATGCAA
>JAXIVH010000002.1:2591972-2601773 GCA_036785325.1 Urophycis tenuis | reverse complement strand
GAGGCTTTAGCAGTGCTAGCACATCAAGCTGCTGACAACACGCCTCACTGCTAAAAATGCTACACCTATACCGCCAAACAAAAGATGGCAAATAACCCCCCTCGCCCCCCAAAACATACATTATCATTAACTCTGATTCATTTGATCATTATTCTTTTTTGTTAGAAAATAAATGAAATTATGAAATATACCTTCCTTGTATGTGAAAGCTTACTTATTTACAAAACTTTCTGCAGACAGTTTTGTTTGTATTGCTTTTCTGGAGTACAGAAAATAGAACACACAGTAACATATGCAAGTAAAACAAATCCAAATCAATCCAAGCTGATACCGTGCCATGACCACTGACATAATCCAGCTAACCACTATATACAGTCAAATGGCCTATGGCCTTGACCTCCAAACAAAGGGGAGCAAACATAAAAAAAAAAACAGAATTAGAACGAAAGATAGCAGAATAGGAGTTAGCTAACAATGGGGACCACCGTACCTGACAGCCTGATCAGGGTTTTTCCAGCCTGGGCGTACTGCCAGCTGTGGTTATCCAACACCGCCATGGTCAAGAACCAGAACAAACGCTGGGCCTCTCCAAAAGACAAGACCAGAACCAGACCTGGAGTCAATATCCAAATCAAACTAGGCGAAAAAGAACACTTCCAATCAGTATCCAATTCTACATTTCTCGCAATCCCACTGTGGAGGCAGCAGGCAGACTGGAGGACAAGGCGAGGACCATATATCTGGACAACGCCCCTGCTACCCACTTGGGCAGCAGAAAGCCAAAGGGGTTGCCAGCTTCTTCTTTGCCTTCACCAACTGGCTCCCCCCCCCCCCCCCCCCCCCCTAGATTCATGTCACGGTTCCCCCCTCCCCAAACCATGATTTAGTGACAAGTGCTGCTTCGCATTAGGGCAGCCTCTCCCCCCTCTCCCGTTGGCCGTTGGCTAATATTCAAGGCAGGGGGAACAAACATTAAGCCGGCCAAAACAGTTGTTGCTGGTGGATTTAGGGGGACGAACATGTTTAAATGATGATTGGTTGTAATCTTTCGAGTACACCGATGCTTGGCCAGGCAGGCTGGGTTTGCAGGCGTAGCATGCATGACTGCTATCTGATTATACGGGTGGCAACAGGGCCTGGTCGCTCACGAGGATGACAACAGTGAAATGCACGGCCCGCCGTGTTGTGTGTGAGAGGTGTGCGATCGCTCACTCATAACCGTGTGAGACACGGCGAGACCGCGAGCCAGCACCGGGCCGCTTGCCGCAACTCCATTAGGTCTGATTTAACGAGGGGCCAAACCGCACAATGCTCTGCTGTCTCGGCCCACCGGAGGTACAATCAGCTACTGGTCGCACAACAACCGCAACAAAATAAAAAAAATCTAACCAAAAAAAAAAAAAAGTGCACCTTAAAAACACTCGCTACACACACTACACACGCCATCCAAGGGCCACAGCACACGGCGCTGTAACGCATTCAAAACAAGAGGAACATTCTTTCACGGCGTTTCCCAGGGACACACGATCCTCCTTACAGTTCTGACTCGGTTCCGCGGTCAGCCTCCGCGTCTCTCCCTCAGAAAGCCCGTGTAGATGAACCGGAAAAGTACCGCGAGAGCGGCCATGTCTTATCGTGTCCCCACGCTCGCCGCAGTGGTCCTCCTGTTACCATTGAAGGAAGCCCCTCCCCCTCCACCCAAAACGGCTCACCTGGCACCAGCCCGTTTCAGGGGAGCTCACTACGGTGGAGGTGTCCCAAACACAAAACGGTGTACAGGGTCTGTTAGGTAGTGCATGGCCTGCGCTGTGGTGCGCTGGAGGTCGGTGCCCTGTCCGTGGGGTGAATCCACTCTGCCAACTCTCTGCACCGTGCACTGTAACGGTTATTGTTCTGTCCCCTGCCAATGCACGGCATTAACGGTTCTGTCTCAGAGCCTCTACTTCCATGGAGCGGTCAGTAGTCCTTGTGTATGTTATGTAGCTCTTCCCGCTCTCCTCCTCTCTTGCGTTGACCTATGTTTCCAGTGTGTGCCAGGTTGTCTCGGTCATGAGTTGCTCCTGGTGGAATAAATAACTGACAGGAATTATCACCTCTCAGTTAGAGCAGGGGAGAGAGAGAGAGAGAGAGAGGAGAGAGAGAGAGAGAGAGAGAGAGAGAGAGAGAGAGAGAGAGAGAGAGTCAGCTGTGAGAGAGAGAGAGAGAGAGAGAGAGAGTCAGCTGTGAGCGGGGTGTGTTCTTAACTTTTGTGTATGTACAGTGAGTGTGTGTGTGTGTGTGTGTGTAGGCCTTTGCAGCTGTGGATTGTTTTCTGCATCATCCATTTCTTTCATTCCTTGTTTGTCACATGACCTTACTGAAAACAAACACACACACACACACACACACACACACACACACACACACACACACACACACAAACACACACACCCCTTGTCCTCTGTAACTAGATAGAGACAGACAGAGCAAAGAGAGATGACTGGTGTAAACCAACTTGAACGGGGACAAGAGGGTTTATTTTGTAAGGCTAAGTGAGCGAGAGAAAGACGGAGAACAAGAGAGAGAGAAACAGACAAAGAGACGGGGATCCTGAGACACACAGACAAATAAAGAAAAAAAAACGGAGCGAATAAAAGGGGTGCACTGAATGCCCTCCCTTTCTCTGCAGCGGAGGCAGTGTGAACACATCTGGCCTTCCGTCCCACCGGCAACACAAAGTGCATGGGACGGACGGACGGACGTGGAGGCCGGCCCGCGTCCAAACGGTCAGCCCAGCACCATGCAGCGGAGCTCCCTGCACCGACCGCCACGTCTCCCCCCCCCGTCTCCCCCCTCCCACACTGTCACCCCCCGTCTCCCCCCCACACTGTCACCCCTGAATCCCACATCAGACCCCTCCAAACAAAAAGCCAGCACATAAAACACACAGGAGCAGCAGCACCAAATCACTCTGGACAGGCAGAGGCCAGTGCCAGAGTCAGACACAGACCGTGTGTTCCCCTGAAATCCTTCCCCCCCCCCCCCCCCCCTCTCTCTCTCTCGATGTCGCTCTCAAGCTTTCGCTCTCTGTCTCTCTCCCCCTCGCCCTCCCCTGCTCTAACTGAGAGGTGATAATTCCTAAGTCAGTTATTTATTCCACCAGGAGCAACTTATGACCGAGACAACCTGGCACACACTGGAACACAGGAAGACGGTCAAGGCAAAAGAGGAGGAGAGCGGGAGAGCTACATAACACACAAGGACTACCGACCGTTCCATGGAAGTAGAGGCTGCAGCTTGGAATACCCATTGGATCATATACGTGTGTGTGTGTGTGTGTGTGTGTGTGTGTGTGTGTGTGTGTGTGTGTGTGTGTGTGTTTGCGCGAGTGTGTGTGCATGTGTCTGTGTTCCCCTGTTATTATGCTATACAGTGGCAGTTGTGAGCCACCACAAACAAAACACACATGCACACTGAAAGAGCTATGTGTGAGACTGGGGACATCGCTTGCCTTTGTGTTTGAAGCTAACAAAATAGTCACATTCTATAAATGTCATAATTAACAGTATGCCGTAGTGGCACCGGACTGATTTTTTGTGAGGTTTTTTTGCAGCTCTTGTTATTGGGAAAGATAATGGTTGGAGCTGACTTCCTGCAGCACTGATGAGGGTTAAGGTTAGTCATTACAGCAGAGAGAGAGAGAGAGAGAGAGAGAGAGAGAGAGAGAGAGAGAGAGAGAGAGAGATCAAGTCTTTATCCTCGGGGCTGTTTGGAGAAAGTTCAACAGTTTGGGTTTTAATATACCTAATTTAGGGATGCTCTGCTTCCAGCGAGTAAATTGTAGGCATTTCTTACCCTGACTCCTGGCCCTCTAGTAGTACATGCTGACAACACACAGCCACATTTCTGAACTCCACCCTGTACTGGTGTGCATCAGATCAAACTAGCAACAGTGAACAAAAACTTGCTCAGTGTATTACTTTCTTTCTGCACTTTACACAAGTGAGATTATTTCCTGGCCTGCACCTCCCACATCCATCCAGTAGGGGTCACTACACACAGTCACCGCGGGCACACATTTAAGGAGTCATTCAACGGTCAATTAAGGAATAGCACACAATATTTGGCAACACGTCTCTACTCTTCTAAGTGTTTTGTGTCTAAAAGCTAATCTCAAATACACCCACACATCACCCCAAGCTGAGACAGAGCATGAATAAACCACATCAGATCTTGCGTTGGTGTCTCGTCGTCGTATCCGCTTTACGCGACAAAACCTCAAACGGAGCGATGGTGGCGATAAATAACGGCAGACGTGCGACAGGAATAAATATCCAACAAAGCACGTTGAATAACCCCAACCTCATCGCCACTACTACCGCTTCCGCTTCTCTCCCCCACATTTCCTCTGTCGAGAGGCAGTGGTCCATATTGACACGCTATTTAAATATTAAAGTGCACAGCAGGGTCACCAGGCAGCAGGAACGCCCCCCCCAACAGAAGCGCAGAGGATCAGTGGACAACAAGCAGAAGAACACTGGGTGGGGGGGGGAGTGTTGTAATGGAAAGGCTGGAGGTGCCTTTGGGATCATGTTACCACCACCGATGAAAATTGTTGCATCTCTATAGTCTTATCGTCTGTAAATGTATAATGCATATGCATGAACCCCCAGCGCTAAACCACAACTGATATTTCCTCAAGGGATGTGGGGCCTGTGGTTTGTCTTAATAGCAACCTTGCCTCTCATTTACACTAAATGCACTGCACTGCGTCCCTTGATGGTTTTAATAAATGTCAAAAAAGCTGTCTGCAATAAAAGCCGTGGAAGTGGTGATTTAGCTTTTTGTTTGCTTTGTGCTCTGTCGTAAGTAAAGCAGGGCGACCATTAAAAACCTTATTGCTTGTCTTTTTCTGTTACTCGCATTTGTTCAGCCTGGCTCACATCCACTTCACTTCAAAGTCGCTCTGGTGACATAAAAAGCCACGTTGTGTGAATGCAGGTCTTTCTGAGGGGCATGAGTCGTAGTTCCTCAGCCATGACCCACGGCTGACTTGCAGTGACTATGAGTCCTAATATGCAGACAGGATACAAGTCAAGATGGATCTGATTACCCTGTGGGCTTCTAGGACCAGGGGCACAGAGGCTCAGGAATAAAGTAATACACAGACAGACATATGAGACAGACACACAGACAGGAAGACAGACAGACAGACAGACAGACAGAGCTATGCCCAGGATATGGGCAAAAGTGACGTTTCATACACAATTTGGCTTCACAAAAGAAAAATAATTTAGATTTTCCTATGCACTACAGATACATAATGTTTCCTGTTCACCGAGAGAGAAAGAGAGAACGAGAAAGAGAGAGAGGAGAAGGCGCGAAAGGTAGAGAGAGAGAGCTAAAGAGAGACCAGAGCGAGCTAGAGAGTGAGCCAGAGAGAGAGAGAGAGAGAGAGAGAGAGAGAGAGAGAGAGAGAGAGAGAGAGAGAGTGAGCGAGAGAAAGAGGGAGTGAGTGAGTGAGTGAGTGAATGAGTGAGTGAGAGATAGAGAGAGAGAGAGAGAGAGAGCTAGAGAGAGTGAGCGAGAGAGAGAGAGAGAGAGAGAGAGAGAGAGAGAGAGAGGAGAGAGAGAGAGAAGAGTAGAGAGGAGAGAGAGAGAGAGATGAGAGAGAGAGGCCGCCAAAGTCCGAGGAAAAGAACGACCCACGCTAAGCCCATAATGGCATCTTCTGTGGAGCCCCCGTGATGATTACAGCTTCTCCACGTAAACACAAGACCTCAGCGGGAGGCCACGGGAGACACCACATGACTCGCATGCACTCCTCAGTTTGACAGCCGACCCAAAATAGCCCGTCGGCCCTCTGATGTCATGAAGGAAGGAACGTCTCTTAAGTATAGAGCCCAGTTTAGCCGGAGAGCCAATACCTCCGTGTGCCCTTGTGCCAAGCCTCAAGCCTCAGTCCTAACACACGGGTACACTTGTTGCTGGCTCCGGGAATCCCCCCCCGGCCCCGACACCGTGCGCGTCAATGGGTTTGGCGCTGCGCTGACCGGGATCACGTACGGCGTGCAGAGCGCTCACACGGCGGCAGAGAAGACCTCCGTGACCCATCGTCAGCCCAGAACCTCCTGCCCCCGACACCCCGCCCATGTGGTGGGAACGCACGCCCCCCCCCCCCCCAGGCCGCACGCCATCATGGCCGGCTCTGACGCCCTTTCAGCCCGCACGTCACGACGGCAGCGTGGACTCGTCACAGATTCCAATGCAGGCACGCTCGTCGCAATCACAGACATCCTCACCGTCTCAATCTCTTTCTTCCCTGGTTCTCCGCATCGTTCTCTCGCTCCAGAGCGTCCAGCAGCCAAGAGCACTTAGCGTCCCTAGAGTCAAAGATGACAAGCATGTGCAAGCCCCCCCCCCCCCGACCACCACCACACACACACACACACACACACACACACACACACACACTCATTCGCCGCCTGCTCCTTCATCACAGGCCCACATGCCCCTACTCCCAACAGCCACTGCTTACAACGACTGGACCAGTCTCACGAGGGTGACCTTTCTTTACGATCTATCAGTATACTGACCACGACGACAACAGTCAGATAAGAGTGGGAGGGAGAGAGAGAGAGAGAGAGAGATGAGAGAGAGAGAGGAGAGAGAAGAGAGGGAAGAGAGAGGAGAGAGAGAGAGAGAGAGAGAGAAGAGAGAGAGAGAGGAAGAGAGAGGGAGAGAGAGAGAGACAGGAACAGAGAGAGAGAGAGAGAGAGAGAGGAAGGGATAGAGAGAGAGATAGGGAGAGAGAGAGAGAGAGAGAGAGAGATAGAGAAAGGGAGAGAGAGAGAGAGAGAGAGAGAGAGAGAGGAGAGAGAAGAGAGAGAGACAGGAACAGAGAGATAGAGGTAGGGATAGAGAGAGAGATAGGGAGAGAGAGAGAGAGAGAGAGAGAGAGAGAGAGAGAGAGAGAGAGAGAGAGATAGGTAGAGAGACAGGGACAGAGAGAGAGAGAGATAGGGAGAGAGACAGGGACAGAAGAGAGAGAGAGAGAGAGATAGGGAGATAGGGAGAGAACCACAATGATAAGGTGCGGCTGCTGAAGACGAGAGGGGGGTGGGGGATGAGAGTAAGACACAGAGAAAGACAAGATGAGTACATGGTGAGTAGAGTTTGTTTACGGTTTGACGCCCGGGGGCGCGTGCATTAGCAACTCTCATGTCCTCCACTCAGGCCCTCCACTGAATGAGCTCAGCTCCCCTCCTCACACACCATAAGCTAATGCAAACCTGAAGCCACGGCGGCAGCTTCCTCTCCTCCATCACATGACCAAACGGTGTCCACCCGACGGTTAAATGTCCTTTAGACGTAGCCGGCGGTGTCCTTTCAGCCAGGAGGCGTGAGGTGAATAGGGAAAAATACCACAGATGGGGGGGGGGTGGGGAAGCAATCAAGACACAATGTGTGTCGGCGCTGTTGCATCAGAACACGCAACGGGCACAGACAGAAGGACGTCTCCGACGCCAGCCGTGCGGGTCACCGTTTTAGACTTCTGGGTTCAGTAATCGATCATCCCTTCAATAACCCCACGCAGCAGCAGCAGCAGCAGCAGCACTAGCGTGACACTTTTTGCCAGAACATGTGATGAGGAGCAGTGTAATGATTGTGAAGAAGAGCATCCCGTCGCCATGACAGCGGGGAGGCTGCACACCAACAACAGATGGAGCCTATTAGCGCGGCGCATGGTGGCATATTTGCATAATGTGCAGAGTTGTGTGCGTTTTACACATGTTTAAACAAATATGTTTGCCCATGTGTGTATCGTGTGTGAGTAAAGTAAATGACAGAGAGAGAGAGAGAGAGAGAGAGAGAGAGAGAGAGAGAGAGAGAGAGAAGAGAGAGAGAGAGAGAGAGAGAGAGAGAGAGAGAGAGAGAAATACACTAGCATGATGTCAGTTAGCAAGGATTGTGTCATTACAACATTACAATGCCTATTCAGGCTGCGCTCTCCATATGTTATGCTTTATCTGCCTATGCATTCCGAGTTCTTGGGGTCAGCAGTGTGTTGCAACCGTGTGTGTATGTGTGTGTGTGTGTGTGTGTGGTGTGTGTGGTGTGTGTGTGTGTGTGTTCTCCCTGGGCCTCAGGCGGGCCCAATGTGCTCTTTAATGTGATTCACAGATCTCAATATCTCACTCACTGGCAGGTACCATTGCTCATTCTCTCTCCCTTTCTTTGTCTCTCTCTATCTCTTCAATTTTCTTTCAATCTCCCGGCCTTGCTCTCTCAATGACACCTGAGGGCTTAAAGTGTGCTACAGAAAATTGAAAACACACTTACACACACAACACACACACACACACACACACACACACACACACACCACACACACACACACACACACACACTCATGTATGCACGTATACACATGCAAAATACACGAAACCTCACACAGCTGCACATACATGCAAGGGTGTCCTTCAAATGCAGGGACACATGCACACAGCTGCACACACATCTGTGCAAAGATCTGATGCCACTCATGCTACATATGTGCACCGATAGATTAATGGTGGGAGGAATATAAAGCCACTCAAACCTCATTCAAAGGCTGTGTGTGTGTGTGTGTGTGTGTGTGTGTGTGTGTGTGTGTGTGTGTGTAATGACATGCGTCTATAGACTCCTTTCTTCCTTTATTTGAAATGTATGTCATTATTCCTTTCTTCATTCATTGCTATTCTACCCATTTTCCGATTTCCTCGATATCCCTTTCATTCATTCATTCATTTATTCATTCATTTATTCATGAATTCATCCATCTATTCATGTGTTCTCCTGGGCTACCATAGTGATCTACTTGTGGTGCTTACAGGTGTGTTCCCACCCCAGGGATGTGGAGGCTAATTAAGAGAAAGTGAAGCTTCCATTGACTGGTTGTGTTCTAGCAGCCACAGGTAAGAGTGAGGAAAGAGTGGGAAGAGTGAGGAGAGAGCACGACACACACGACACACACACACACACTGGAGAAGGAAGTGGGTTTTGCTGTGTGTGTGTGTGTGTGTGTGTGTGTGTGTGTGTGTGTGTGTGTTCCATCTGGCCACAGCGCACATGGTTAACATTGAGGGCCCTGCTCAATAGGAACCACACAGTGAGGTCTGTGAAGAGAAGAAGAGGAGAGACCAGATTTTGACAGAAGAAAGTATATAGTTTCGGAAAGTCGGGGGTAGGAGGGGAGACAAGACGAGAGCGAACTATACTTGGCTAACTTTTGAAGTGGGCACAAAGAATTGTGAATAGTCTTTCTTATATTAACAGAGCCCTATTGTTTAAGTATGGCACAATACAGTGTTAGTTACAGTAGTCCTGCCAAAGTCAGAAGCTGATTAATGTGAGTCTCTGGACGATATGATCGCCTGGCTTGGATTGGGTGGACCTGGCTGGCCTGAGGAATTTCCAGCTATTTAGAGTGGGCGTTGCCAGTGTTTAAACCTGCATGTTTTAAAGGTGCTCATTAGGTCTGTGGTTTGGCATCATTTTATGTGTATGTGTGTGTGTGTGCGTGTTTGTTTGACAATGGATAATCATAACCCAATTTGTCAAAATCTAAGGAGAATACTGTAAATTAGGACTGAGTGTGTGTACAAAATTGTGTGATTTAATCAAGTGCAGTGTGCATGAGGAAGAAAGAAAGTTGTACATGTACATACGTGCGTGTGTGCATGCATACTAGACTGCGAGTGTGTCTGTGTGTGCACAGGCTTGTGCGAGCATGTGTGTGCACGTTGACATGCATGTGTGTGAGTGTGTGTGTGTGTGTGT
>JAXIVH010000002.1:2569472-2584472 GCA_036785325.1 Urophycis tenuis | reverse complement strand
AAGTGAGAAGTTGTATGTATACAGTGGGTATAGATTGTGGAGAGATGTGGTGGACTCTAACTATGGGATGAGTGGTGGTGGTGGTGGTGGTGGTGGGGATTTAGGGAAGAGGCGAGGAGAACGATGTGCTGGGGGTGGAGGTTGCGGGGAATTCTGAATGGAAACCAGATGAGGGCAGAGATGTTAACGGAGACAAAGAGTTTAGTGTGGCGACAACAGGAGAGAACTGAGTTACAGAGTCAAAGCCTACCCATTGCATTTGACATTTGCCACAGCGCTTCGTATCTATCATGCACACGCAGGGTCTCTACTCATATCTTTCACGTCTCTACCTCAGGCCTGCCCTGAAGCACAGCAGCCTCAACCATCATCCCTAAAAAGGTCACCCAGCCAATCAGGCAGCTGAACCCCTGGGATGGGTGAAGGGATGACATCATATCATGACATGGCCCCGAGTTCAGCTTCGTCTTGGATTGAGTTTGAGGTTTTTTTTTTCCTCTCCTACAATATATATATATATATATATATATAATTATTATAATATATTTTTTAATAGTACGGTATTGGCTCAAAAACAAACTTTGATACTTGGTGCGCATCAACATCAAACATTAAACATCAAAACAACAAAGGACACATCCATCTCTTAGGATCCGTTGACATATTGAAAATAAACAATCACAACAAAGAATCACAGAGCCAATGGCAAATCAGGCAACACTGAAACACTACAGTGACACTACAAAAACAACATGGCTGAGCAGGAGGAAAGGAAGGGGAGGAGGAGGAGGAGGTGATAAGAGCGGGAGGCCTAGGGCAGAGAGGAATGAGTAGGAGGCGGGCGGCATCACTGACTGATGATGATGGGTGTGTGAGGGCTTTGCAGGAGGAGGAACTGCAGGAGGAACCAAGGCGCGGCCACAATCATCTCCTCGTTCCCTCACTCGTTCCCTCGCTGCGCTTCCTTCATTCCTTCCTCTTCTCCAACCTCTTTGTGTCCTCGGCAATGTGCATGGGGGAGTAGTCTGATTTGTACCTGTGTGTGTGTGTGTGTGTGTGTGTGTGTGTGTGTGTGTGTGTGTGTGTGTGTGTGTGTGTGTGTGTGTGCGTGTGTGTGTGTGTGCTTGCGTGCGTATGCTAATAAAACTGTCCCCCAGGCTACACTTAGCATCCCACAGACGCATTACCATCTCAGTAGTCAATATCCTGAGTCCAGTACTGATCTCAACCTGAATGGGTGAAATGGCCTGCTGCTGTGGTCATTTTCCAGTAAGGGCTTGTTATTGTTAGCTTTCCTTTACACTCCCAGTAGCAGGTCAAATATGTAACAACAACAAGCCTCCAGCTATAGGCAATGGGATACACATGAGAACACTAACATCATCAATTGAAAATGTAATGTGGACACAATTTTACCTCATCTTGAAAATTATCCATTCCGAAAAAAAGAATCATCATCCAATTGGCAATTCAGGGTTTATTAGCTGTAATACTCCTTTGTGTCGCGTTACTTTCCAAATCACACAAGGCTTTACATGGCATTTTAATGCCTCATAATTTGGTGTGATAGGGGTTGTTATACTGCCTCTCTAAGAGTGTGTGTCACAGCTCTGAGGAGGTCAGGAGTCACCACTGTAATCGATTAGCCACGTCTGGCTGTAAAACAGGTAATTGCTCTGGGGGGGGGGCTACACTCTCTCCTGATTGTTCTCTCCATTAAATTCTCTCCAATAAACACTTGTAGGGAGTAACAAGCTGGTACACGCATCACAAGCATCTGGTCCTTGTTGTGAGCCCACTACCGCCACTCTATCTACATAGAGTCAAGACTTAGTGCGCACTAATGTAGACCTGCACTCCAAACAGGGCTGTACGTCGTCAATTCAACTGCTCAATTTGTTGTTGATAACGGTATCTTTCCCTGTTGTTTAGCAAGTCATAATTAACAACGCATGTTTCTTTGAATCACTGGGACCACAGCAAGTAAGCTATCGAAGCAAAGTAGCCATCAATCTAAATGGTTTGGCGCTAACCTAGACGTGCTGTTTTAGCAGGCCCTGAGTAACGTGAGAACGGAGATAGCTAACCTGACAGAGATTTGTGGAGTATTGAAAAAATCATTATTGGATTCCGAAGTGGAAAAGCAAAACGTGCATGAATCAAAACTCAAGTAAAGTCAAATCCACACATGTGTTTAAAGAGGCAGATAATATGGAAACTAGAAGTGAGGAGTTTATGGGTCTGGCTACAGACAAGCTACTGTGTAATCAAGTTCTCAATGTCAGTTGTACCCGGTTCCACCACAGCCTGGCTCATGTCTGGCTAATGCTCTCGCCAGCACTACCATAGCTGTGAAAAAACCATTCTCTTTTTCAAAAAGTTTTTTTGTTTTTCGAAAGTACAGTGGCTCAGGTTTATCCCGAACTTGGGGTGGAAAAGAGAAAACTCCTTTCATAGGCCAGGACACAAGGTAATACGAAAAAAAGTATTCCATAAAAAAACCTCAACCTTTCCACAAAAAAAATCTAAAATAATATTGCTTCTGGAAATGAGGACAAGAGATATCCGACTGTGTGCATGTATGCAGGCCCAGACAATTTAACAGTGCAGGCTTTGCCAATCTGGGCCTTGTCTTTAACTCTGACCAACTGACAATTAGGCTGCCCAGTGGATGAAACAGGAAGGGTCTATGGAGTACAGCAGGGTACATTTTGCAGGCCACACTCCACCCAAAGCTCTACTCTGTAATTTGACGGGTGTTTGTCTTCTCTTTTAAGGCCTATGTATGTCACGTCTCTTTCGCTCGCTATCTATCGGTTTCTCTCTCTCTCACACACACACACACACACACACACACACACACACACACACACACACACACACACACACACACGTGTGTTTGTGCTGTACTTCCCTCCGCCATTTGTGAAGTAAGCTTCAGAATTGTGAAAAAATTCAGCAATTTTATTACATTCCTTGTTTTTCCTCCACATGCTGGGTCCATGTCTTCAGTGTGTATCGTTATGTAAGGTCTGTATTTCTGCTGGGGTGTATATGATGGCGACACCCAGGGAAATATCCCCGCAGTGGACAGGGAGCAGAAGCTCCACAACTCGCTAATTGGAACTGTGTGTGTGTGTGTGTGTGTGTGTGTGTGTGTGTGTGTGTGTGTGTGTGTGTGTGTGTGTGTGTGTGCGTGCTTGTGTTTGTTGTTCACAAAGAACGGTGTCCAAGATTCCCCTGCTGCCAGTGGTACAATGTATTTCCTTACATCCGACCATTTCCAGCTTATTTCCGGCTGATTGTATTGTTGAGCGGAGTAGACAGTATGCGAGTGCATACCCTCCTTCAATGAGTATTGCTGTTCAAATGACATCATCAAAGCATACATTCCTGGTTGAAAGTGTGTCATACCACAAGATAACACGCACGTCAGATAACCGCAATAGAGACGCCCAGGGTACTGACTTCCTTCTGATAAATCAATAAAACAAACAGACAACAACAAAACAGATAATACACTAGGAACACAACACACACACACACATACACCCCCACAGGGAACATTAAAGTGTACAACAGCAAGATGTGGACGAGGGGCACGGCGAGGTCAAGAGCACGGACAGGAATAGCTGCCATTTTCACGTGCCAGTCAAAACACTGGGACGCTGCAGCAAACTGACTGGGCCCATTAAGCCATGGGTGGTGTGACAAGGGGACGGGTATCTGATGTCTAGTGGACTTATGAATGAACAGCCAGATAGGGGGCACCAGGCTCCCACGCATGACGGCTCCACAGATATTTAATCCTTGCCAGCTTCCACTTGCTTCCATGTCAAGCTGCATAGGCACAGCCCTCGGTTTAAAGACTGATGTTAAGGCATGTCCCGCTATAGATACATGGGCAGGGTATTCTGAATGGAATAATTCATTTGGTTAGCAAACTGCTCCGTCTAGTATGCACTACGGCTATCTCACCAATGTCTGGGAATAAACATCTTAATGGGAAAGGTCAGTGGATCACAAATGCTGAATTCAGTTGTTCTAATTATACATTTAAATCTCTATTAGGCTGCTGCTCTGCCCTAATGAATTAAATTGGACTCAGCATGGTGGCTGCTCGGATCGAGATGACTAGGATCGAGATTGGATAGGTCACTGGTGTTGCAGGAGTATGTGTACGACTGGTCTGGATACTCAGTGTTTAAGTCGGTTTAGAGAAAGGTCTAGTCTGTGTTTTGATCCGACCGCTCCATTAAAGTGTCCATTCTTTATGTTTTCACAACGAAAAAACACCAAGACAAGTCACAGGGTGGTCCATGTGTTGATTTAACAGAACACAACCCAACAATCAAAAAGGTTATCACACTTTTCCCCATCTAAAGTTAACAACTTAAGTTAACAACGATCTTCTTTGTACAAAACAATGAGATCCTTGTGCGCAGAAGAAAGGTGTTGTCTCGTAGGTGTTTGGCTGTTTTAGGATGTTGGAAATTAAGAAAAAACATAACTTGACCTGATGATTCTTTAAGCCAGTGTTCATTTCTAAAATAAGTTGATTCTTGTGTAATACAATCGTGGCACTATAGCGAATGGCAAACATTCACATGTTATTAACTATAATCATGATTATGCGTAATGCTACTGTGAAACACAGCAGACCTCGGTGTATTTCTCTCTGTATTTCGATTTAGCTAAAGGAGGTCTGTCTTTAAGCACGTACTGAAGTCCGAAAATTACACACAGATGAGGAAAAAGAACATCCACAACTTCAGCACAAATATCCAAACACTCAAATGAGAGCTTTTCCTGTGCCACATTCTACACTACATTATTTATATCATCATGTGTTGATTGGCTCAAGTATGTTGCCTTGATTATGAATTACCCAGAGTCTTGGGTTCACTGAGTAATGAACACACCATGCTAGGCCTAGTGCGCACGGGCCTACATGGCTGAGCTGGCTGGAGTTTGGTTCTCGAATCAATACAAACCCTATTGATACATCATCATCTCCACTGACACCCTAAATACAATCATTTTCTTCTCTTTTCTTCGTCTGCCATTTGCCATAGATACAAGTAAACAAAAGGCATGCAGCAAATGTTTTCAGGCATTTTTCTTCTTGGGCTTGGGCTGCCAGACAGTCTGAAAATGTCTCATATGTCATTGTCGACGGATCAAAATACCTCAAGAACACACATCCCAACTCGATATGATATGGTGACAATTTGTGGATTTGGGCTTTGTGCCGCACAAGGAGTGATCCGGGTGAGTCAGAAGACAAGCTGTGAGCCACAGCGACCATGTGGGCTTCAGAGATGAAGCCCCATCTGTTCACTTCAGTATCAAACCAAAATTAATAGTGACTATACGACACAGTTAATGTGTTTAAATTGAAGGCTTGGTTTTTTTTCTCTCGACTGGTTCATACACGGACACAGAAGTGAAAGATTTAAAGACAGACCCAAACATATTCAGTTTCAAACATCTAGTCACAGCACCAACTTCTGGGAGAATGTCAACTTTGTTTTGCATTTAACAAGTCATAAGTCACAAATCATTACCAGCCAAAAGCTCAGTCATCCAACACCTTAATCATCTACTGTCGTAATTGTAAAACAATGCTATCCCCAGTGAGAATGCTATTTCTTCGCTTAGGTTTACTTTGCTAGCAGCTAACCAACCAGAGAGTGTGTCTCAATCCACGTACTTCCACGAGTACACTCCCGTACGTGTACTGTATGCACTATGTACTTACTGATGTAGTGCGTGAATTCCGTCTAAGAAGTACCGTCTCAAATGAAGCACTCCCGTTTTGCACTTACCGGAAATGACGATACAAGCGTTCGTTCCCGTATTAGCATTCACGTATAAGCATATCAGCACAAACCGTTCACAATCGCTAATGACATCTGTCATACATCTGTCTAACAATAAAATGGTGATACATAACGAAAAAATAACCACTTTTCGATTGATGTGTAACGTTATATCTTACATTTAAAAGGAGTGGTCTCAGCCAACGGTCCACAGGTGTCGTCCGCAATCTTTATCAGATTTTTTTGGAAAGTGCTGGCGTTCCCTCCCCTTCCGTTACGTAGACAAAATGGCGACCATTGAGGGTGAAAAGTGTCCAGCGTTGTACACTAGCTTTTTGACCGTTATGAGTGCACCATCCGGGTACTAGCAGTGTACTGCGTCTTGCCGCAATTAC
The DNA here is from genome assembly GCA_036785325.1 of Urophycis tenuis. Taxonomy (NCBI): domain Eukaryota; kingdom Metazoa; phylum Chordata; class Actinopteri; order Gadiformes; family Phycidae; genus Urophycis; species Urophycis tenuis. The sequence continues at coordinate 2,578,255 of JAXIVH010000002.1, read as the reverse complement.
CAGTGTGAACGCACTATGTACTCAAAAAAGGAAGTTTAAGTGCGCAAGTATATGAATTGAGACAGAGCCAGAGAGTTGATCGGTCAGGCGAGGCAGTTTGTCAATTTCATAAGTCAGCAACCCATACTGCCCACCTGTTCCTCGTTTGCCAGCAAGTGATGTATTCAGTCAACCTTTCAACATATGTCAGTCCATTTAGCTGACCAATCAGCTACTAGAATCACAAACAGGCAGTCAGTCAGTCAGCCAGGCTTCCTTTACTGGAAGAACTTTCCACATTCTGAGCTTCAATGACTGGGGTACCAAAACACAATTGACTAACTGGGCCACCAAAACACACACATGCACGCACGCACGCACGCACGCACGCACACACACACACCACACACACACAACACACACACACACACACACACACACACACACACACACACACACACACACACACAAACACACACACACACACACACACACACCACTACACACACACACACACCACACACACACACACACACACACGTGCACATGCACACATATATAAAAAGTGTTGGAGGTGGATGGGCAGCTGTGTGCCAAGGTTTCAACACTCTGCAGGAGAGCAGCAATTAGGACGCATGCCGGCCAGTCTGGCGGCATTTTAACTGCTTCTGAATACCACCACGATGGACACATCCAATTAGATATCAAATGAATACACCAACCGCCAAAATACCTGAATCATTACACGTCAATGAGATGTGGGTGTCAGGAGTAGTAGGAGTCATGCTGATGAAGTCATAATACTAATACATTTGACAAACAACTAACAGAGTTGTTAGATTAGTAGCGGTGGAGACACTGGAGAACAGTATTAATGCCATATAGCCATATTTAACTTAATACTGTAATAGGGGTTTAGTGAAAGTGAGACCAACACTGAACAGATGAATGGAATCTGTGGCTAGAGTCTTACATTGCCCTGAGCAGCAGAGTGGAGACAGATTACATCAACGCTAAAATATTAATACATAGGTTTCCATAAATGCCTGTCTGTGGGCAACACAAGCCATTACGCACTAGGTCATTATTCAGCAATGTTCTTTGTTCAAAAAAAGGAAAAAGGAACAAGTCATTTTGATGCTTACAACAAGAACAACCGAGTAAAACGGCACAGTCCGTCTGATTGTCAAATTATATGATCCCAGTCTTTCGAAGCTTGTTACCAAAATAAAGCCCTCCAACTTGATGAAATCCACTGACCCTATCCCAGGTCCTGTTCCCTGCTAAGGTAAACTTGAGGGTTTATCATAGGTCAGTCTTTGTGAACCCAATTTGTTTTGTTGTTTGTCCTTTAGTTAATGATGTTCTTGTCAGTTCTCCAATAAAGTGTGTCATTGCCACTTAAGGCTTTGGTTTAGCCTGTTGGGGTTAAACAGCCAAGTAACATTTTTTTTGTTGTAGCTAGATTTCCTCCAACTCTCCCTGTGTACAAAGCAGAAACTGTGGCCATATGACCTATGGCTGTCCGCGTCATGAATGCTGAATACTGTACGGACTGCATTCGCCGCCTGTATAAACATCACAAGACTCCCAACTTCACCGGGAGCCAACCTTTTGTGGGGGCTAATGTAACACAGCTACAGCACAGGGCTATGGCAAAACATACTGGCAGCAGTCCAGCCACTAACAGGAGAGAGATTTGAATACAATCATTTTCAACGACATTCCTAACTGTCCAAGGGGCAAATCCTATTCCGGTAGTAAAAAAAGAGAGGTGGTGGTGGGGGGGGGGGGGGGGGGGGGGGGGGGGGGGGGAGGATGAACTGATTCATACAGTGTGTGTGTGTGTGTGATGTGTATGTGTGTGTGTGTGTGTATTTGTATACAGGGAATTAAAAGGAAGTGATGAGAAGAAAGCTAGTAGAGCAGAGGAGAGCTGTAAGGGGAATGGTTTGTTATTCCTGTATGTGTTGGAGGGTGGGCGGTAGACCCCCAGGCACCAGGTGTCAGAGAGAGAGAGAGAGAGAGAGAGAGAGAGAGAGAGAGAGAGAGAGAGAGAGAGAGAGAGAGAGAGAGAGAGAGAGAGAGAGGGAGAGAGAAAAAACAGCTGAGAGAGCCAGTGAGCAAGACAGCTGCCTAATGAGCAGTGGTAGTCCAAAGCTTCATGCTATTGCTAAGACCCCCGCCCCCCCCCAGCCCCCCCCACCCCCCCCCCCCCCCCCCCCTCCCCAATATAAAAAGAATTGATCCAATATGGTCATCCCTTCCCATCGTTCCCAGTGCAATGTAAATGTGCATCCGTTTCATTGAAACCAAACGATCTTTGCAGTCAAAATTTGCCTTGACGGGAAGCCCGATCTTGTGACTGACTAAACGGTAGGAAACCGTTGTAGTTTCCATTGATTTCATAGGGGAGGTGGTTGGGTATTTCTGGTGGCACGTCCAACGGTGGAGATTGTGAATGATGGGGCAGCCCGGCCGGCAGCGCTCCCCATTTGTTATGATGACGATATGGTGTGAAAAGAAGCCCTGCAATGAGAGAGCAGGCTGGCTGCAAGACGAGACCAGCCCCTGTGCCTCTCGCTGCACTGCGTAGGGACACAGCGTGGAATAAATGGTCAGCAAATACAAGTATTTCATATTTCACGATTTTGCCCTATGTGTTTGATTTCCATTTTAAAAAGAGACCAATCGTTCGGCCTGCCTTGATCCATTACCAGTTCGTGAATGGATCGCATACAACGTCAGAATAACAACGCAGCCTTATTTCCTCGGGAATAGTGTCATAAAAAGCCCCCACTCCTTGCTATGCACCCCGGTACAAACAGACCACAGTGTGATTCGTATCAGTATAGTAGGCCCTAATACATTAATTCACAATGTTGTCACAAAATATTGCAGAATCTAGATAGTTAACAGACTACAATTGGATAAGTAACTTGTTTTTACGTTTGATCTCCGGGCGCATCATCATCGACGCACCCGAGTGGGGATGGATGGCCATTCACCCCTTCACTCGGCCGAGCCTGTAGTCTATATAGGCAATAACGTGGCCCAACTCAAGCCATCAAAGCGCTATGGTTTTGATAAGACGTAGCAGACGCCAGAGGAGGCTGATCGCCCCTCTTTACTGACTTACCGGATTTGAAAAAACGCCGCTATGTCTGCCGCGTCCTTCGCAGCCTCATCCAGTCCCTCTCCCGCACTCATCACTGCGCGCACCGAACGGGAAAATATATCCCGAGAACGTTAAAATCCAAACGTCTTGATGGATCAATGCCAACCGCAGCTTAAGCGCCTTTCATTGAAACGAGTCTACTTGTACGGTTGTAACACACGCGTGCAATCTGTGCTCCCCTTTAAAAGGCAAGAAAGCTCCTCCATTTTGGCCAAGACGGGGGGAGGAATTATTTCGACCGACCGGTGGCGCTCCCGAGTTGGGAAGTGAGAGGGGGGAGTGAGAGAGGGGGAAGTGAACGGGAGAGAGGGCGGAGGAAAAAAAAAAAAAAAAGGAGGAGGAGGGTTTTTCCTTACCACCAACGGGATGGGTGGGGGCATGGGTGGGGGGTGTCGGTGGGATATCCTGGGATTCCGTTTTGGACTTTGGTGCATTGTGCGACACGCATAATACGTGAGGGGCACACACAGACATTGATGTAGGGATATATAAAAAAGAAGACGCAAAGCCCCCAATGTATCAGAGATGTACCATCTAAACGCGGCTACGTGTGACCGACACACGCTCCGTATGACGATGCTGCATTCGCTTACCCTGTTGTATAGGATGCTATGTGATCGTGAGAATAGGCCCCATATATGATTCACTCATAGCGAATTGTATCGCATCGTCTTCTAACTGTGACAGTCTGCCCAGATGGGCATGGGACAGAGAAACAGTGCGATGTGATGCTGCTGTTTAGAGCAATACGACGATAAAAAGACATGATTTGTTACACTGAGCAGCAGTTCAATGTCACTGTCTTGACTGGGTTAGTGCTGCCACCTACCGACCGGACTATTGTAACGTGCTTCACTATCAGTTCGGATGCAGAATGTGCCTTGACGCCAGGCTGTGCACACCTGGTTCAAGAAACATCTGTTGTCACCAGTGGAGGTTAACTTGCATTTACATGTTTTGTTACACCTCTAAATCGGCATTTTCTAACAAAATCTCTAAATATTTCCAAATCAAATATATATGTATATATATATCTTTTTTAAAGTGTATGGTTTAAAAATAAGGGCGAGGCCATCTTGCCGAGTCTCAGCGTGTGACGTCACGGGAATGGCTGGACTCCATGATGACGTAAACGATGCACATCCGACAGAATATGTTTCGCTGGAGCGCCAATCATACGTATTCACATCTTTTGAAAAATGATCAATGTTCAATATCGCTCCAAAAAAATAAAGAACAACAAGCAAGAAAAATATGCTAAATGGGCTAAGTGAAGCGTATGAAGCCAGTCTCAACAGCGTGGGTTGTGAGCGTGACACAATTAGGCTATGGCAAGTTGTTCAACACAAACAAATGTAGCCTATCCCTAAAGGTAAATCAAAAGGAAGATAAAAGAAGGCGTGCATTACATAACATGCATGTATAAACCCAAATGCTAATGCATCGTGGTTTTCAAACCAAGATAGGCCTACACGATCCATGGTAGATCTATCCGTCAGGTGCCAAAACGTCATGTGACGTCATTGTTGAGTCACGGAGTCGACAAGACGCCAGCGTCTCACAAAAACGATTCATTTTTAAAACACTTCTTTGAATTGGCAATAATGTTTTTTTTTTATATTGTATTTTCAGGATAAATAACTTAAATCACTTAACACTTTGATTTTAATATTTTTTATCTTGCACTACAATTATTTATATTGTTATTTTAATTTATACATTTTTATACATTTTTTATATTGCATTTCATTATTTAATTCTTTGTATTGTTACTGTGTGTAATGCTGCTGAGATTTCCCAGCTTGGGATCAATAAAGTATATCTATCTATCTATATAGATCTACAGGTTTACTAATGCTTAATTCCCCCCCCCCCCTTTTTTTTTTCTTCTTTTTTTTTTTAAATTATTTGTATAATTATAATACAGCCAGAAGTTAGGCTTGAAGGCATTTCCACCAAACTTTAAAATCTCAGCTCCTGGTGGCCAGTTTTTTTGTCACCTTGGAAACCACCAACAAACCTCTGCTGCCCCACGGAAGCTCCGCAGCGCTCTGAGCCAAGAAGTGAACATCCAGCACGCTGCGGTACTTTACAGTCGTACCGGTGACACCGTGGGCCGGGTGACGGGTCAGGTGACGGTTCCCCCGGGCCCGGGCGGCGCGGGGCTGAGCAGCACCATGCTGTCGTCATGTCTCTGAGCTCCAGAACCACTAAGCCCTCCAGGAGCAGACCACCAGGCGACCCCTCCGCCCCGACGGAGTCAGCCAAGGAGATGCAGGTTGGATTTGAAACCTTTTTCATGAAGTGGACATGATTTCAGTTCGCGCGCTGTTTTCACATGCTGTGACTTTTCCACATGCTGTGTTTGTTTTCCTTTCGCTCCTTAATTTCCTTCCAATCCCCAATAGTTGAACATTTTGTAGTCTAACAGTCCGCTGTAGGGCATAGGCCTCTACATATCATTATAGGCTCATCATCTGACCCAGTGTGATAGTTTCCCACGATAAATGATTGACAGTGCTAGTGCAGCATTGTAGCCAAATTGTTGGAAAAAAAAGTCACGCAAAATAATTGAGTAGTTGAATTGAATTTAAAACAAATGAGCCTACATGAGGACGTTCGGCAATCCTATATGACTCTGCGTTAAGCTACGTTTAGCAGCTATTGGTTAGATTCGGAAGAAATGCACAGGCTAATCATTAATGAATCATTAACCGTTTAAATTTAGCGTGACTGAAAAGTGACAAACATACATACTTCCGCTAGATGGCAGCATAGTCAAGGTAATAGTCTGAAGAGACGTTTGGTTCGCTTTGTCCGTCCGTCCGTCTGTCTCTCCATCTGTCTGTGTCTATGTCTCTGTCTGTCCATCTGTCCGTCTGTCTCTCTATCTGTCTGTGTCTATGTCTGTCTCTGTCTCCCTGTCTGTCCATCCGTCCGTCTGTCTCTCCATCTGTCTGTGTCTATGTCTCTGTCTGTCCGTTCCGTCCGTCTGTTTCTCTACCCGTCGGTGTGTCGCACTGTCAGTCTGTGTCTATGTCTGCCTCTGTCTCCCTGTCTGTCCGTTCCGTCCGTCCCTCATGACCACACACACCCGTCACCCGAGGGTCCGGGCCGGCTCTGCCCAGAGAGCCCAGTGACGTTTAGCCCTTTCTAGATCCATTCGTCTCCAACTCTCTCTGATAGGTCACCTGTCAACACGCTACCACTGCCCCAACAAAAACAAACTCCATATCTCCTATGTTATAGAAGCAGGGAGACACCAGAGACAGACACCAGCGATCAAGACAAGTCTTAAAAAAACCCACTGCATCATTGATGATGATTTAGTACATGTTTTCCTATCTTTAGGGACACATTCACAGAGTGAACACGAGGCATCGCATGCCATAAATCATGTAATTTAGTAATTGAATGTAACCTTCCATATGTAGCACTGACAGGACAGATGTTGTACTGTGGAGACTGTCCCACCAGGACGATGAGAAGGGGTGCGAGGGTGTCTGCTCTTGGATCTATGCCTACATCAATCAGTGAGGAGGTGTGTGTCTGCAGCGGTGTAGATGTGTGCCTAGATGAGTCTAGGCAGAGGTGGGGGTCTTTTTACAACGTGTTTGTGTGTGTGTGTGTGTGTGTGTGTGTCTGTCTGAGTCTTCTTGCCTGTGAAGATCCACAGGGAGAAATCAGTCTCCATCTCTCTGTCTCTCTGCCCCCCCTCTCTCTCTCTCTCTCTCTCTCTCTCTCTCTCTCTGTCTCCGTGTCTCTCCCTCTCTCCATCTGTCTGTCTGTCTGTCTGTCTCTCTCCATCTGTCTGTCTGTCTGTCTGTCCTCTCTCTCTCTCTCTCTCTCTCTCTCTCTCTCTCTCTCTCTCTGTCTCCCTCCCTCCACCATTTCTCACCACCCCTCAGATCTCAGCTCACCCCCTCCCCCTCCCTCCTGTCATCCATTATTAAGTGTGGTGCTCCTGTTTCGTGGGCTCCCACAAGCAGACGGCTCGCCATGGAGAAATGAGTCCAGGCACAGTGAAATATTGATGAACTGCTTTTAAATGCAAAAGGCTTTCCAATCATTTCCCCCTCTGCTAATCTGCTGCCCCATCTCTCTCTCTCTCTCTCTCTCTCTCTCTCACACACCCCCTCCTCTTTTACTCACACCCTCATTCTCGCTCTCCCGCCCTCTCTGTATTGCACATCTGTGGCTCTGATCATCTGCATCGTGTCACTGCGGAGTCTCATGGAGTACATTTTTAATTGGTTGTGGGGTTAGGTGTGTGTGTGTGTGTGTGTGTGTGTGTGTGTGTGTGTGTGTGTGTGTGTTGCCTCTTCATGAGATCTGCCGATCCAAGTTGACATTTGTCGTGATGATGCTCTGCTCACACCAGCTCTCATGTGGCTCTTGTCGTTTGACATCCATCAAACAGTTCGCACCGTCACTAAAGTATTTCCCTGCTCGTTGTTTTTTTCGTTGTTAATGCACGTGTCTCATGATAATATCGGTTTTACCGGTCTGTAATAGCGACCTATAGCCTATTAGTTATCTGCCATGGTCCCTCTGGTCGGTGTATTAGCAGACAATGCCTGTCCTACCCTAGATGATCGATCAAGTCCCAGAGGGTTTTGGCGTGGATTTATATCCCTTTTAAAATATAACTCGGGGTCGAATAGGTGCAGCTGCAATAACAAAATGAAAATCAATGATTGTGTTATTGAGTCCTTACATTCCACTGTGCACATGCCTGCTGTGTCTGCATGAGGAGGAATCCTGTGAGCCCCCCCCCCCACGCCACCCTTACCCTCAGCACCCACCTGCATGGCCGTCCCCTCTCCACCCCTCGCACCATTGTCGGAATGGGCTCGGTAAGGCGATAGCCGCGCCATGATTGTGTCGCTAACAGGTGGGTCATTCAATACCTCCCTTTTAAGCCAGCTACCTCGTCCCTCTTTTGAGGTCCAACAATTGCACCATTTCGGGTAGGGGGGCGGGCTGGGGGGGGTGCAGTAATCATGAGGCGACAAGATGGACAAGTTGTCGATTGGGAACGGCGCCGTAGTCAGTCTTCCTGGCGTCTCATCTTCTTCCTTTGCTAATTCCGGGCTCTGCTTTAGCTCTCTAATGTCATGAATAGTAATGCTAATTAGGGGATTAGAATGTCTTGAAAAAAAGTGGCTTTGTTGTTGGGGCTGACGACGATGCTGCACTTTATACCAGAGTATCAAAACAAGGTAAGGTGATCTGAGGAGTTCTGAAGTTACACATAGGAACCTGCACTGGCTTTGCAGCCAAGTGACAGGTTTAGGCTTATATGGGGCATGAAGACGCTTGTGACGAATGTTCGTGCTGATGGTTGATGGTCTTAGTGGACAAAGAGTTTCAGAAATGTTGTCACGGTAGAGCTCACCAGACCAGCCAAGAGTTCACATCTTGTACAAGTTATAGGCATAGAAATATATTATTGATGGAAGGTAATGTGAAATGAGTTGTCTCGGCCTGTTGGTCTTAGCTCAAGCATTGTTGCTAGTCTCATATAGAGATATTTGTAAAAAGATACCAAAATAGGTATATTAAAAACATGTTTTTAATATGCAAAAACATTGCATCATAGCGATTTGAAACGTTTTTACATAAA